>JAXQQM020093251.1:0-20000 GCA_034641835.2 Pinus albicaulis | reverse complement strand
TGAAGGAGGAAGAAGGGTTGCTGGGGGTTTTGACCCCATGGGATCTACATCGAACGTAGGACTACGGGTGAGTTCTACTATCGTTGTTATCTAGTTTTCAGCATTCAAGTGTGGTTGTGTGTGAGTCCTTCTGAATAGCATGCCCTGATCTGTGGAGGTTTTGACCCAACAAACCTCTAGGGTGTTTTTCCACGAAACAGAACTAGCGACTCCGCTGGGGACCAAATCCTTGTGATTCCCCTGTTGGGTGGTTTTAGCTGTTTGAAAGGTTTCCAACAGTTTTAACTTTTATTTCCAGTCCAGTTAACTCTTTCTCAGTCAGACTGAAAGACCTGGTTCCTTATCCAGGCTTGATCTTTTTTAATTTTTATTATTTACCTTTTCATACGCGGTTTTGTTTGCACATAGATGCGTATACAGGAAGTTTTTGTTAAAGGGAGTCGTGTATACGTGGCTTTCCTTTAACACAGTCGCGTATGCACGCTTGTTTCAAAACTGTCAAGTAGCGTATGCCTGGGTGAATTTTGAAATTTTTGATTTCTTGGCTTTTTAGTCCTGTCTGCCTGTGGAGACCTATTCTTACAGTGTCTTTGTATCCTATGGATTGTGTAGAAAGTGGTCTTTGGTCTTTCCTCTCTCTTGTTTGGTTAAAAACTAGCTTATTTGGCAAAGTTTGTTTCTTGTGCTTACATTTCTCGTTCGAGTACCAAGATCTCTTCCTGGGGATTCTTGGTTTTTCTGCTTCATCAGAACAGAGAGCTTCTACTCATTTACTCTTTCCTACCTTTGTGTCTTGCTTTGCACTTCGATTTTTTCCCATTTTGTGATTGGTTTTCTTGAGTTCAGTTGACTAGGTCTTGTTCAACTTTTGAAGAGTCTTTCTTGGTTCTTTGAAGTTTTTGTATGCTGCAAGGTTGTACTATTCTTCTAGGCTGAGTGGCTGAGTTTCTTGTCTTCTTTTGCTCATATAAGTCTTGCTACTAGGTAGCCCTATAAGATCTGGAGCATTTTTGAAGTTTTGCTTGAAATTCAGAGTTGTTTGGCTTGGGATTTGATAGTTTTCTTGGTCTTTTCGAGCTCTCCTCTTTATAAAATTCAAAAGCTCAAAAAACATTTTGTTTTGGCATTTTCTTTTGTTTTTCATTTTTGTTTTCGTTTCGTTATATCTTTTGAAGCTTTGTTGAGGTTTCTTGCCTTTGGTTTTCGACTTGATTTCGGAAAGGAATTGTCATTGATTTCTTCCTCTTCTTTCAAGCGTTTTTGGTGTATTTATACTAAGAGTTTCTGATTTTGGGAACTAGCTTTCTGGACAACCAAAAAGAGATAAAACTGAAGGATCTTTGGGAAATTTCTCTCTTCTTTAGTAGATTTTTCATCTTAGAATTTGCATGCTCTTAGTGATTTTCATCAGGTGCACTTAAGCATTTAGTCATTTTCATAGTTTTTGTGAGTGTGAAGTTTGTTATCTGGAAAGAAAAATAAAATTTTTAGTCTCGTAGAACCTATGTAGAAGTTGCTTTTCATCGAAAGAAAATTACTGCATTTGCATGTAGTTTGGTTTTTATTAATTTCTTTTCTGCATCAAAACACCACAAGTTTCATTTCCGTATCCCTTTGACTTAACATAATAGCCGATTAAAATAAACGCTATAATTTAAAAGCAACTAGCAAGTTTTTATTAAGTGTCATACACGAACTAGCTAGGTTGTAGGGCCTTAGATTAGGTGAGTGGAGAGTTAACTGTCCAAGGCCACTCAAACAAAACATAGAAGTTGATTAATTGAGCGAAATCCAACTCCGTTAGGCGGACCGGGAAATCTCTCCTTCAGAGAGTCAAGCGCGAGGGGAAGTGAAGGCTGAGAAGAGAGATACCCCCTCTCTGATTTGCTGGATCTAACCTCAAGACCATTCCGCCCAGCTTCTGACACGGATTGGTGCCCATAGTTGCCACTCCTAGGTTCCACATAGGTGACTGTGGGGGGGAATACCCGTGGTACCTGAGGCAGACGTCGTATCACTTCCAGCAGTACTTCTGGGGGGTGCCCTTACGAAGCTTGGGTACTTGTGCCGGCAAAGGCTGTCGTTAGGAGGTCGGCGTAACTCTTTCTGTTACCTTCGCTAGTAGGCCTGGGCAGTAATTATCCCAGACTACTTTCGGGAGGTCCTATTCTTCGCTTTCTTGTATTTTGGTGTCCGGTCCTAATCACCCGGAGCAGAAATACCTAAAGGCTGTTTGCTTGATTGTATCTCAGGGATTTCTTTTTGTAGTGAGTTCTCTTTTCTCCTAGCTTGCCTAGCTTTATACTTTTTTAGTCTAATTAAAATTTGTTAAAGTGGTTGATCAAGCGCATCGTCGATCGAGGAGAATCTGGGGGTTATCTCCTGAGATTTCAGAGCCTTCTTCAAGAAGGAGTAGGAGTAGTTTATCAGGTGAGTATCATCCTATGGCGTCTGACGCAGTGGAGAGAGATCCTCCACAAGGGTCTGAAGGTTTTGGAATTTGTTCTGGTGTTGGTTCCGAGAGGAGCGCTCCACTCACCTCGTGAGTTTTATTTCCGCAGGAAGAAGAAGTTCAAATAGAGGAAGTACCTGAAACCTCTCTGTCACTTCCATCTCCTCTTCCTCCTGATTATCCGTTCGTTGTTGAATAAATCGGACCTGAGTTAGAGAGACCGGAAGATCCTCCGTATTATTCATACCTTTCGATGGCCACGACTGGGAACGCGGCTTCTGCTGTGAGTGCTGCAGGCATTCAGACTCCTGCTTCTATGGAAGGAGGAGGCACTATTGCTATATCTTCGATTGCTTCTAGTACTGTTGTGTTTGGCTCTGGTTTCACCCAAGCACATGCTTCTCATTCTGGTCCCTTTTGTTTTGGAATGCCCACTAGTGGGATTCCTTCTTTTTCCTTTTCTGCTGCTGTAGCTGCATCTACACCCATGTTTTCTATGGCTAGTGGATCAGCTTCTTTTCAAGGGCTCCCCTTTGGAACTAGGCACATTCCTAGTTCGAATCCTTCTTTAGGGTACTTTCTGTTTACTTCTCAGACCCAGAGTTTCAACCCTTGGTTTGGAGGTTAGAATTCGACTACTTTTATAGGTTGGAACCCTATATTCACTACAGCGGGGGCAGGGAATCAGTTTTACACTGGTCACCAAGGGAATGCTTCTTTCCCTTCATCGAGTGCTTATCAGACCTTTTCCCCTCTTTCTAAATCTTGGAACCCCTATCAAGGGATTTCCTCTTCATTTCATACTTCAGTGGGGGGAACTGGTCCGGTATTTGGTAACTCTACGTTGGGAGGAGGTTCTTCTCCTTTTTCTACGAGTTCTTTCTGAAAACCTGGTGCCTTATCAAATCCAGGGTATTCTTTTCAGAATGTTGGGATCAAGTATGGAATCCTCAGGCTCCACCTCGTTTACCTTTTCTGGTAACATTAAACTTGCCAGAGCTGTCGAAATTGACAAATGATCCGATCTGGTAAAGTCCGGGGTGGCCTCCGGTTGCCACCAAACTTCCTTCAGACATTCCAAAGTTTGAAGGCAAGAATGGAGAGGATCTGGCTGATCACATCACCACCTTCCATTTATGGTTTTCTTCGAACTCCCTGATCGATGATTCGATTAGGTTGAGATTGTTTCAACGCACCCTAACTGGAAACGCTGCCAAATGGTATATTGAGCTAACTGGGGAAATTTTTTCTACCTTTGGAGATCTGGTTGTTACATTTCTAAATCATTTCCAGTTGCCAGTCCGTTATGACGTCGGGACTGAACTCCTAGCTAATTTTAAACAGGACGACGCAACCCACATTTCTGACCATATTCAGGAATGGCAGAGAAGGAAGAGGCTTATTAAAGCTCATATTCCAGGACAATTCATTTTGGAATGGTTTCTGAAATCTCTGCAGTCAGACATTTCTAAATATGTATCCCTGTCTGGGGTATTTTCTGAGGAACAGGCCATTTTTAGGGCCCAGCAGCTTGAATTGATATATTCTCAGTTTGGGGTCCTTCATAAATATTTTCCCAATGCTCCTCGCTCCAAATTAGATTTATCCAAAACTAAGCCTAGTCCTCATGGTGATGGAGTTATTGGGTCGATCAATAGTGGTGCAACCAGCCTGCTTACTCAATTGCATCAGTTGTCTATACAATCTGCTCCTTCTGGTCAGGCTATGCCTGCTGATTCATCACCTTCCCAATCTTTGTCGATAAATGTTGTCCAAACTTCTGATCCCAAAGGAAATCAACAATCTGAAGGGAAGAATAAGGGACAAAATAATAAGAAAAAGGGCAAGAATGGGAAGGGTAATGCGAATAAAACCAACGAGCATGTTGGTGAGGGTCAAAAGGATAAAAAGAAAGTGAATTTTCCATGCAAGTTGTGTGTTGGAGACCATCTTACACACCTTTGCCCTAAAATTCAAGATGCGCAGCACTTGTTAGCTCAGCAGGGTTCTTCCAATTCCCAGGTTGTGTTAACAAACCCTTTTCCCCAAGGGCAACAACTAGTTGTTGCCACGAATCAAAGTACTGGGGCTTCCTCTGGGGGCACCCAGGAAGGGGAAATTCCATCAAACATATTCATGATGAGTGCTCACGCGGATATCGCTACGAGATCCCATGATTATGGCATAGAAGAGTCTTTGAAAACTAAGGATGCTCCTGATGCTACTGAGCCGCTTCATATTACAAGGCCTACTGTTGAGCCTATACCTCCGATGCCCAAAGCATCTACTAAGTGTTCGATGATTAATCCAAATGCTAGGGCTGCCCAGAACTACTCTATTGTGGAAGATCTGGCGTAGAGTCCTTGTGCTATGTCAGCTTTAGAGGTGCTCCAGTCTTGTCCGGCTCAGCGCAGCGCACTGCTCACTGCCATTGGGGCTATTGATCGAAAAAATTCTCTTATGATTACATTTGATATGTCTAATTTTAAAAAGAGACTGCCCCATCATATGGCTTTTCATATTAAATCATCGTACCGGAAGTGCAACATCTTTCGGACGGTTGTTGATGAGGGTGCTTCCACATGCGTGATGTCTCTCACATGTTGGAAGACGATTGGATCTCCCAAAGTTGTTCCATCTACCACTCTTCTGACTGCGTTTGATGGTCATTCTCACAGACCACATGGTATTGTCCCAGCTTTTCCTATCTGTGTTGGGGGCAAAATTGTGAATATAGAGGTTGAGGTAGTTGATGCAAGCTTGGACTACAACCTTCTGTTGGGGAGAAACTAGATTTATGAGATGGATGCCATTGCATCCTCATTATTTTGGATTATTTGTTTCCCTCACGAAGGGAGGATTGTTACAGTGGATCAACTGGACTGTCCTCCTGTAGACCCGAATGCGTCTACTGACTCATCTGTTCCAAAGTTGGATAATACTAAGGTGCCTGTTGAGAATTTAGGGGTTGGAATGTATTCTTCCTTGATGGGTACTTTCGATATTCCTCCTCCTACGGTTCATATAAATGCAATTTCATCCTCCAAGGCTCCTCTTTGAAGAGAGTTCTTTAGAACTCATTATTTTTCGGACCCTTGGACCTTACCTTCCCCTACCGCCACATTAGCGGAAGGTCAAGTGGGTGGAATGGCATTTCCAATGTCTGCAGCTGAGATTGCTTATCAGTCTATTGTTGACTCTGCAGAGTCCATTCCAGCTCCTCTTTCTCCGGATGAGTTGGATGGAGATGTGGCTCCGGCTTGGACACTTAGTTCTTCTTCTGCCCAGGATTGCCTTGATACCACTCTTCCATCTGAAGAGGCCATCCTGGAAGCTATGACTGGTATAGATAGACCGTGGGATGATTTGCATCATCGGTCTTACTTTTTACCTGATTTAAGTGAGGTTGAATCAAGTTTTCCAAGTCCTCCGTCTCCTGGTCCTGTTCGCCCAGTCCTGAACCCTTTAGCACCAACATAGGTTTATGCTGAAGGGAACATGGCTGTGATTTCTCCAACTATCCCGGTGAACATTTCCAGGGATCCCAATATTATTGAGAATGTCTTCATCGGAGATGAATTTTCCCCTGAAGAGATTCAGATTTACACTGAGCTCTTTAAAGAGTATAGGGATGTATTCGCTTGGTATTATGAGGAAATGCCTGGTATAGATCCATCTCTTTTCCAGCATGAGATCAAGACTTACGAAAACGCTAAGCTTGTGAGGCAAAAACTTCGTCCGGTCAATCCTAGGAAGGCAGTAGCTATCAAAGCTGAGGTGGAGAAGCTGCTTAAGGCGGGATTCATTTTCCCTGTTCGTTTGACTGAATGGGTTTCAAATCCTGTTCCTGTAGATAAAAAACAAGAAACAATTCGAGTTTGCATTGATTTCAGAGACCTAAATAAAGCATGTCCTAAAGATAATTACCCCACACCATTTATAGATCAGATCATTGACGAGTGTGCTGGTAATGAGATTTTCTCCTTCATGGACGGTTTCTCCAGATATAATCAAATTACTATCCGTCCTGAAGATCAGCATAAGACTGCCTTTATTTGTCCCTAGGGTACTTTTGCATACAAGAAGATGCATTTTGGTCTTAAAAATGTTGGGGCTACCTTTCAGCGGGCCATGTCATATGCCTTCCATGACATCAAAAAGATTATCGAGGTGTATTTGGATGATTTAGCTACTCATTCTCGAAAGAGGATGGTTCACCCTCCTCACCTCCATCAAATATTTGAACGATGTCGTTTCTATAAGATTAGGTTGAATCCGAACAAGTGTGTTTTCACGGTTACATCTGGTCGGTTATTGGGATTCATTGTGTCTAGGGAAGGGATTAGGGTAGATCCCTTCAAGGTTGAGGCAATACTTCGGTTTCCTCCCCCATCCTCTGTTCATCAACTTCAAAGTCTACAAGGAAAGTCTAATTTTCTTCGGATATTTATCGTAAATTATGCTGAAGTTACCAAGGGATTTATGAGATTGTTGAAGAAGGGAGTTCCATTTCTTTGGGATGACTTTGCTTAACGCTCATTCGATGCTTTGAAAAAAGCATTGACCTCTGCTCCTTTATTGAGTCCACCTGATTATAGTAGGGATTTCCTTTTGTATCTAGCAACACTAGAATATACTATTGGTATGGTTATGGTTCCAGAAGATGATGCTCTTGCAGAGCATGTTATATACTATCTTAGCCGAGGATTGGTAGGACCTAAACTCTAGTACACTCCGATAGAAAAGTTAGCTTTAGCAGCTGTTCATGCTGTACAGCGACTCCGGCATTACATTATTCTACGAAAAACTTATGTTTTGGCAGCAGCTAATCCATTTCAGTTTGTCCTCAGTAGGTGAGTGATTGGGGGAAAATACAATATATGGATTGTGATTTTGCAGGAATTTGATCTTGAGTTTATGTCTGCCAAGTCCGAGAAATCATTAGTTTTCGCGAAATTGATCTCCGAGTTGCCCTGTGGGGAAGAAATGATTTATGATGAATCCTTCCCGAATGAACATTTGTTTCTTATCTCTCCAAAGGATCCTTGGTATGGGGATATAATTGTGTATCTCCAGACTGCGAAGTTTCCCTCTACTTTTTCGAAAGATGAGTGTCGTAAGTTGCGTCACTTGGCTAAGAATTACTTGATTATTGGTGATGCTTTATACCATCGAGGGGTTGATTCAATCCTGAGACGTTGCTTAACTCTCGAAGAAGCTGAGGCTGTGCTGAATGATTGCCACAGTGGAGCTTTTGGTGTTCATTTATCTGGGCTTGCTACAGCCCAAAAGATCTTGCGTGTTGGGTATTTTTGGCCTTCGATTTTCAAGGATTGTATGGAGTCGGTCAAAAAGTGTCATCCGTGTCAAGTTTATACTCGAAAAATGCGCGCTCATCCAGCTCCGCTTTTTCCAGTCATTACTATCGGTCCCTTTACAAAGTGGGGTATTGACTACACTACTTGTAACCTGCCTTCATCTAAAGGTCACAAGTACATTATTGTAGCAGTAGACTACTTTACGAAGTGGGTTGAGGCTATGCCTACTTTTGGGAATGATGGTGAGACTGCAGCTCTTTTTCTTTTCAACTAGGTTATTGCTCATTTTGGTATTCCTAGAGAGATTGTCACTGATCATGGCAGTCATTTTCAGAATAGCATGATGTCTGAGTTGGCTCTAAAATTAGGTTTTCGGCAGGAGCATTCATCTCCGTATTATCCTCAAGCCAATGGGCAAGTGGAAGCCGTGAATAAATCCTTGAGGAAAATTCTTCGAAGGACAATTGATAAAGCTAGATCCAACTGGCATATTATGCTATATCCTGTACTTTGGGCATACAGGACGTCAGTGAAAATTGCAACTGGCTTTACTCCGTTTCAGCTAGTGCACGGGTTGGAATCCGTATTTCCCATTGAATGTGAGATTCCTTCTCTTAAGTTAGCTGTTGAACTTCTTCCTGACACTTCTAGTCTTGAAGAACATCTCCTTCATCTGGAACATCTCGATGAGCAGCGTCGGGATTCTGACATGATGAACGAAGCGCATAAAAATTGAGTTAAAGTTCAGTACGATAAGGCGGTCAAGCCTAGGGTTTTTTCGGAAGGTGACCTTGTTTTGGTCTATGCCCAAGAAAAAGATGCCCTGGGGGCAGGAAAGTTTAAGTCTATGTGGTATGGCCCCTTTATCGTTAAAAAATTCCTTAAGAAAGGATCATATACCTTGGTTGATTTTGAAGGGAACGAGTTGCCGGAGCCCAGAAATGGGCTCTATTTGAAAAAGTATTATGCCTAGGCTTCGGCCTGGCATGTTTCTTTTGTATATAGTAGTTTTTATTTGTGCATATCTGGTTGTTTTTTCGATCTTTGATGGGTTGGTGATGTTTTTGATCTGCTTTGGCAGGTTGTGTCGGATGTCATGAGTCATTTTGGTTTCGCCGATGGTGCTAGTAGACACACCGGAACTTAGCTTCCGCAGCTTGGGTGCTTAATTATCCATCCGGTCAGCTGTTAGTATCAAGAGGGGTCTGCATTGGTCCTGCTTCCAATAACATAGCAGAATACACTGCAGTGGTTTATCTACTCTCGGAGGCAATATCATTGGGTGTTGATTCGTTGGTAGTTTTCTTGGACTCTCAGCTGGTGGTGTCGCAGTTGAAAAATACTTATCGGGTTCGAGAACCATTTTTACTTCGGTTTTTCTTGAGGGTACGTTTGTTACAAAGATCATTTCAATTTTTAACTTTCATTCATAGTCCTCGAGCTGACAATTGGATGGCAGAATCATTAGCTAATCAAGCAATTGATTGGCACATTAATCATTCCATACAATAAAATTTAATCATAAAAAACATCATACATTTTGATACATTTGTCACATCACATCAAACATCGCTGTATATATATCATTAGAGTGTTCAAAAAACTATACAAAATTTGGATCCATAAGTCATACAAAAAATTGGGCTTATGCCCGATCATGTTCAGTCTCAAAAAATATACAGTCATCTGATACATCATATCTATCTATTCATGAGGTCCCTGCCTAGAAGTTGTGTTCCTATAGAACACGATCACAGAGGCGACTCAGCGGAATAATCGTACCCAGTCACGGGGTACTCCTACCACCCGTCTCTGGATGGCTTCAGGCAGATCTTCCACTGCAGCCATAGGTACCTGGCGGGTTAACCCCTCAAAGTTCCTCTGTACAGCTTGGAGGGTCCTGTCTGAATCTACTGTCTCCGCCTCACCCCTACGACGCTTATGTCGCGGGTAACCCTCAGGTCGAACTTGTCCAATATTTGTTTCATGATAATTTTAAAATTGTAAGTCATTTGAATCCAATCAAAAAAACATGTTTTTTTTCACATTTTTTCATACATATCTAAAAAAATCCAAAAAAATTATATAAGTCAAAAATTTCAAACTTACCGACTATGCCCCATGCCGCGCCTGGTGGAAGGACAAGATCTAGATCGCCATGAAAGTCCATCCCGGCATAGGGATAGTCATCCACAGCGATGATTTGTTCTCTCCACCATTGGAAGAACTCATCATCCCAAGTCGTCCGGGGAACTTCACTTCCCCCCAATCTCTTCATCATGTCTGCCTAGCGGGTAATTCTTGGGTCTCTCGGGCTGCTGATGGTAGAGATCACTCTAGGTCTCAGCGCTGGAATCTTCTCGAAGAAGAATGTCATCAAAATTGTACCATATCCAAAATGTTTTGTCTTTGCCTTTCGGATAGAATTCAATTGTTGCTTCATGTTCATCAATAGAGCTGTGCACCACTCATATACATGAGTTAGGCATTCCACTGCTATACTCATTTGCGTCCTAGATGCCTGGTGTAGAGAAGTTGATCCTGCTACTCTCCCAATGGTAAAAAGGAGGATTTTCATGTGCAAGTCTCTTAAATCTTTGATTGCAATTTGAGTTCCAACTTTCTTGGAACCCTCTACGCAGTAGACGTGGACGTAATCTTCCATGGTTAGCCCTCCCAAAGGCTTACCTTGCAAGTCTACTGGCTCCCCCCTCCGGGAGAGTCCAGTAATAAAATATATATCTTCCACCTCGATGCGTATGGGCATGTGATCTATGATGAAGCATTATTCTTCCGGTTCCTAATAGTTCACAAGCATATCGAGCAACCAGACATTACTCTTCATATTTGGCATTTTGAAAAACTTGAGCAATCCTCAATTCCGAAGAATATTCAGTGATACTTGGTCCTGCATGACTTCATTGTCTATAGCACTATGTTCACGCTCTCTCCATGGTATGGTCATCCTGTAAAATTTCAATAATTCGTTCATTAGCTACGCATTTCTTATTTTGGGTTGCGCATACGCAACTTTATTTGTGCACAGTCGCATATATACGCGACTTGGTCATTATCAACCCGCGTATGCGCAAACCCGTGATTTTTAGAAAGTGATTCCACGGTGAAAATTCCTAATTTTTAACTTATGAATGGACGAAATGAATAGCAAGGATGGTTTATGAGCTTACCTGAAAAATTCAGTGAAGATTGATGGTCGGTTGCTCCTGTTTTGACGAAATAGTCTTTTTTCTCTAGAGCACTTTTTCCCAAATCAGCAATGTAACAATGAACCGAATATGAGGTAATTTGTCTATTTATGCCCAAAAAGTTGAAAATTTTTGCAAAAATTTGTTATGCTTATTTTTTCAATCTATCTTAAGCTGCATAACCCAGATGCTTGGAAGTTCCCAGATTGGTATATTTCTAGGTACATTTTGACGAATTTGAGATTTTTTCCGGTTTTTGATCCATGACTGCTGACGCGTCATGGCCGGTATATGATCTTCACTGGCATATAGGTTAGGGAATCCACTTTTCGTTGCATTCTACATACTAGCCTCCATTCTGATCACTTGCCATAGGGTCGATCCCATCAGGTCATGAGTATTACACCCATTTCACTCGCCGATTATTTAATCATGACTTGGTGGTAGTTAGTTCCTTGCTATCACTTGTGGCCCATGCTGCGTTTTATGTAGGCTCGGGAGTCCTCTTTAGTCCCGCGATGACTTATGTGTTGAAGCTTCATTCTTCTTCTTCCTCACTATCATTTTTCTGGCTATTACCCTAGAGGCTCCCTGGTGTTGTTGAGTTGTATTACTCCATTGCATATTGGCTACTTGTTTATCCTGGTCTTTAGCCGGCTTCATTTGGACTCAATGTTTAAGCCAAATTTTGACCTTGTCTATCTGTACAAGTTAACCATTGCATGCATTTGGCTATCGCGACTTGACACCCTTTTACCCATGGATGGAACATGCCTCTGAGTATCGCTTACCAGTTTCTGCCACCTTGCATTGAGCATAGGATCATTCCAATCCTAGGAACTAGTGCATCTGTTTCTTGATACTCGTTCTATCCATTGTACCATAGCATTCTTTTATTCTTTTTCAAGCTTATTATATGAAAGAGAAAAAAAAATAAAATACAACAAAAAGAGCGGGAACGGGATGTCACTTCATAATTTGATGGCAGTATAGTGTCAGTTTGTCGCCCTTGAACAAAGCATATACACTTATATATCTTTCCTCCAGTTTGGGATGGTTTTAGTTTTGACCTAGGTTCAGCTTTTACCTTGTTTCACTTGTCAGTCCTCCCCCCGTTGGTTATCTCTTCCAATCATATGGAGAGTTTGTTCTGCCTCCTGCATAACAGACTTATATAGTGTCACTTTTTACTGCCATGGTCATCACGAGTTGTGCTTTTGTTCAATGGAAGTCTAACCAGAGTCGGCCATTCTGCACTGTCTCTTGACTCATTATTCAGTCGGCGTTCCCAGTCTTGTCAGTATCTTGTTCTATCACATCAGATGTTTTGGTCCTCTGCTCGTGCTAGTTTGAGAAGGTCTCCATTGACTTCTTGCTGGCGGGTTTGTATCTTATCGACTACGACACATTGCTCTGAGAGCAAACCTAGAGCCGCACCCTGGCCCTATTTCCATCATTGATAGGTGACCTTGTGCTCAGCATTTGATCATCATTATGGGTCTTTGACTGAGTGTTTTCCCCTATGTTTGACGTCAGCATACATTATCACACTTGGGATTCGTGCAGTACCTTGATTTCCATTTGACCCTATTGGTGGATATCTCGCCTCTGTGTCAGCTTTCATTATTGGTTGGTTTAGAGGGTTTCTTCCGTGCGCTAGCTTCATCTTGCGCATTTCGGAAACGTACTTTGGTTTGGTTCTGTCACTCTACTTCATCCGATTCCTTCCAAATCTTGGCCTGCGGGTTACACTCGCGCTGGACTGATGGGGGATCCCTTAATGCCTTCCTTCCAGCAGATCTTTTCCCATCGACTTCAACTCATTGCTCTAGGAATAAGGTCTAGAGTATTTTTGTCAGTACCTTAGGGTTTGCAGTCATCAGTGGCAGACTCTTCGCTATCGACAGTGGGGATTCATCATTGCCTCCTGATTGGTATATTATTTCAAGTGTTCAACTTCAACTCATTCATTCGCACTTGTTAGATTGTACTGGGGCACCTTAATACTCATTTTCATTATTGGTGGGTTTTATCACATTGGTTAACGATATACATTATTGACCGGTAATCCAACGATTTCTCACATGGTCGACTTCAGCTCATTTATTCCTATTATGTAGAATTGTGCCATAGTGATCGGTGAAGACCTCGGGTTGCATCAACATTTCTCGGTTCACTTTTGAGAGTCCATTCAGTTTCTTCCAGTGATGTCGTTCACCCTTATATGTTGCAGTGTTAGTACAGCAACATCCTATATGTTGCCTCCCGAGTTGCGTGATTGTACCGTTTATTCCACCTCTTATGATTTGGTACTTGGAGATTCAGTTACTTATATGATCAGACATCCAGTTTCAGCATCATTGATCAACTTTCTATATGTGATACTTAGACATTGATTCTGACTTGTACTTCCGGGCCATGCTCAGATGATTCATTGTGTACTTTCAGTTCAGCTATACTTGTATACATGTTGGATTATTTTAGTACTTTCTATATGATGTATTTTTGACTGAGCATGGGTATGCCCGCCTCAACATGAGTTGACTCTCTGTTTTCTTTCATTTGTTTTTGGCAGGCTGAAATCTGGTGAAGTCCTCTCTTGTCCTTGCGAAGTTCTTTCTATGTGCATAATACATTTCGGCCATCATGTACCCCTTCTGACCTCAGATAATAGGGGGCATCTATTATAGCATCATTTTTCACCCTCAGGTGATTCATGATTGTCTTTATGGCTTTGGGCACCCATTCCCATAGACTTGAACAAAATTCATTAAAAAACAGTGTTAAAATTCCCATACGCGGGTATGCCCAGACTTTTCCGTGTGTATACGCTAGTCCATATGTACTTTTCCGTGTATGCCATTAAAATCATTAAAAAATATATAAAAATTCCCTATTTTCAGGCTGGGTTGATGGTTACTCCAGTAGTTCAACCACCCCAGCACGTGGCCAACTGTTTCCAACTGATTGAAACTACTTTGAGGGAGTATAAAAGCCCCTCATGTGCATTGCCTAAGGGAGAGATAAATTTTATAGACATTATACTCTATTGGAATCCCAATTCAAGTCTGAATTCCCGTACCTCCTGCACTTTCCCAGATTTATATAGGAAACCCTTGTTTCCTAGAGATGTTCATCCATTTATATGCTATGTCGAGTGCACAAGTATTGAAAGTATCTTAGCGAGGCAAGGGTGTGACAGATTCGGACGACGGTCTGTTCGAAGATCGTGGAAGGATTCAGGTGATCTCTCCACTTTTACTACTGTACATGTTGTTCGTAATAATGAAGAACCATCTTGTTCCTGAACTTATGTGTTAATGTTTACTTGTATGTGTGAAAAGATTATCATTTAAGCATTTATTATGGTTTATATAATGTTTCACATGGATTACACTAACGTTTAGGATAAGTATATGCTGTACAACTAGGTTTCCGTGCATGTTCTTTCTTGTTTTCCAGGTTGAAGGAGGAAGAAGGGTTGCTGGGGGTTTGGACCCCGCGGGATCTACATCGAACGTAGGACTACGGGTGAGTTCTACTATCATTGTTATCTAGTTTTCAGCATTCAAGTGTGGTTGTGTGTGAGTCCTTCTGAATAGCATGCCCTGATCTGTGGAGGTTTTGACCCAATAAACCTCTAGGGTGTTTCTCCCCGAAACAGGGGGGTCCAGGGGGGGATAAAAACAGATGTAAAATTGCCTTTTAAAAGTATAGTAATTTCTAGTCAATATGGGCCGTTCATTAGGCAAATGATCTGATGATAGAAGTTATGTTTAGTTTAGGGTTTTTTTCCCTAGAAGGCAACCCCTCGTTTTTATGAGGGCATTGTATTGTGGCTGTGCATTGTATGTGTATTCTCGGAGAGAGAAACAGAGAGGGAGACTATGAGAGAGAACAGAGGATATTACAGTGGATCTGCTGTAGGTTTTGTCTCTTCATTGTTTCTAGATAATAGAAAGGAAGGACTGGCTGTTCGGGGTGGACGTAGCCCAAACTAGGTGAACCACATATATCTGTGTCTCTCTAGTTTTATGTGTTTTGTGTGCTTTTATTTTCCGCATATTTTATGTGTTTCATTGCTCCATAATCTATAATTTTCTAAGAATACAGATACCCAAAATCTCACTCAAAATGAAAACATCGCTTTACCGCTCATCGACTCACAGGCAGATTCCCTTAGTACGCCCATGACATCTCCAGCAGATAGAAGCTGCTATTTCATGTGGTCGCAGATTGACTGAGGTTGCAGGTCGTAGATTGCATGAAGTCGTAGGTCACAGATGTTGGCAAGTCACAGGTCACAAATTTATCAAGGTCGCAGGTCGCGGATTGATGGGGTTCGCAAGTTGCAAGATCCAGTCAAGTCGCAAGGTCGCATCACTGGCTCAGTTCACAAGTCGCATAATAGATTGGGTCGCAAGGCAGCCCAATGGTCAGGAAGACGAAAATTCAAGGAAGCCCAAAGGACAAGCTTTTCTATATAAATATTTCCTTCGGGAACTTGTAAAAGGACCTTTTTTTGGGGGAACTCAAGCGGAGTACACTGTATTACGAGGGTTATACAATTTGAGCATGAATACAAGCATTTTGAAAAATCCCTTTGTGGATCTGATGTTGATATATGTATGAGCACTATGAGTATTATATCTTTCAGTTCCTAAACATCTTTAGGTTAATGGAACTGTATCTTTAATTCATATCACAATTGCATAATAGTTTGCTGAGTATGGTAATGGTGGTTGAGTTCATTTCACTTTCTTAACGAATGTTGATGGCTTTGTTTTTTAGCATTTGTGTTATCATTTAAAACTTTTAGGAAGTGAAGGGTGTTCTTTCCATGAGGAATTATTTATTTTGTGGGTAGAACAGTTTACAAGCACGACCCTAATGGAGTGTTGTTAACAGCACTTCCTTCGGCGCTTATGCTTTATTATTTCCTCTTGCTACTCTTAGTGTTCCATGCATGTTTAATGAATCAATCATATGTATTGTACCACTTGATTAAGTGTGTATATCTACTAGTTTATAGAGTTTAAGCGAGACCCAAAGAAAGGAGAAATCAGCGGTAGCCGAACCCACACCCCGGACGGGATCCCTATTCCAAACAGTTCAAGGTCTAATTGGGACCTTTTACCGGGGAGATACCTTGCTGATGGCTGGATATATTTTCCCGTCAACAGAATTGGCACTAGAAGGAGGGCCAGATGACGAGCTAAGCCCTTAGAGCCTGCAGTTAATCTCATATCTATAATGGCTCGTTCCCAAATCATTCTCCCAAGATGTTTTTCGGAGTTTTATGAGCCTCGATACTTCATCCCCAATGAACTTATGTATCACTTGTCCCAACTAAAATTCGATGGTGAAAACAGAGTAACCATAACCCAACACCTTTCAAATTTCTGTGACTTTGGTGAGTGCTACGAAATTAACAATGAAGGTTTGATTTGTTTGCTTTTCTTCCTCACTCTCAAAGGTTGCACTAAGCAATGGTGCCGCACATTGCCAGAAGCTTTCATCCATTCGTTTGAACAACTCGCCAGTGAATTGCAACAAGTTTTTCACAGGTAAGATTTTAAAAGTGTATTGATAAATCTAAATGACATCAGAATGGAACCTCAAGAACCTCTAGATTAATTCTCTATCAGATTTTTTCATTATTGTTTTGAGTTCCCTGAAAGGGATGTTGATTGAAAATGTTTAAGTGAGCAGTTTAGGTATGTGATTCTCATTTCCCTTGAACAATTTCAGTTAGATCCTATTGTTCCCTATGATGACCCAGAAGTTACCAGCTATTCAGGCTTTGTCCCTAATGCTTCCTTGTCCATCCCCCTGAGTCTAGGCCACATTCAGGCCTCCAAGGAGAGTGTTACCTCCGGTTCATGAAACCTACCTCGAACCCACTCGATGTCTCCCTAGACACAGTCCGAAATCTAATTTGCATATTGATTATGAATCGACTCCTATCCCGGATGGAGTTGATTCCCTTCCAGGGACTACCAGATCTTTGTTTTCCCTGAATGACATGGATGCGCATATTGAAAAACCTTGTACGGTTAGCACCCCTGCGACTCAATCTTTTCGTTCATTATTCCACACTTTATTTCACGAGTCCAACACACCAGTAATTTCTTCAAGACATTCAAAATTTCCTTATACTGGTATTGGTGACAATCATAAGCACGCAGATGGCGATTCACAATCACAGTTCATAATTGATGAATCTTTTATATATGATCTTTCTCACTCGGAATATTTAGATAGCCATAAGAGCGATTTCCTGTCTGGGAAACCTCAAGATGTCCTCTTTATTGATCCATCTGAGTCAGTAACTCCCGGGGAGCCCAACATGCCAGGTGCCCAACTTGATCAAATCGATGGTTACAACGATCACCACTTATCTGAAAAAATATTCACTAATACCGCTGAGGACTGTCACTCGTATCTTGTTTCCAACCATATGGAGACACTAGAATTCGATAATTCGCTCTATGAAGATTTGAGTACCCATCAGGGAATCGAAGCACTCCTGCTCTTGCCGGCCATCATCCCTAGTTATTCTGATCTTGACAAGACCCCTCAAACAACCCCAACTAGATTTGCTCGGATTAAGGTTTCTGAAATGACGATCCCCAAGTACCATGCTCCTCCCAGCATAACCACGTCGGATATCATTTCTTCTGGGCTGATTTTTCATTCTATTGAGGCTTCCTTGAGCACATATCCATGTCCCCCAATAGCTGGTATGCAACAACCAATATACACCAATTTATTCACTGGTAAGAAAACACTAACCATTGTCTCTAATATTTCCAGTTGTTTCCCAGCCAATACCAGTTGCAATCAGGCACTAACATGTGATTTTTTGCAAACACCTCAATTGCCTGAAAACCTTACGGTAAATCCACCCCATCATGGCAAATCTAAAGAATCTGATACATTGGATTATCAATCTATCGGCGTGCAAAAATTTGGCCAAGTTGACACAAAGCCCACTGACATTGTCCAAATCACCACATTTCATGATCACAACAATTTTCCTATTGATCAAGATGGTATGAAATTGCAGCCTCCACTAAAAGTGGATTCAAATCCTCATATCGTTGACAAAACCCAGGAGAAACTCCGCACTGGTGTTTTCAAAATTAAGGTTTCTCTACTTGGATGCGCAAGCATCTATAATTCACCCAGCCCATGCTTATTGTATCCATCACATAAAATGGATCATCGTCACCACCACAATGAAGGTGCTGATTTTTTCAACCAACCCTATTCGGTGAATGTGCCTGCAAATAGGAATTGGCTTTCCCATCACCCCTCAAATCCAGGATCGTGCATGAATGGAGGTGTGTCATTTATAAATAGTTTTAAGTTTCGAGAATATATTGCTGTGTATCAGGATAGGAGTGAAATTCAGCTTTCACAATCCACTCTAGCACGTTCTCTGGTAAGTAGCCATGGCCTTCTTGCTATTTCACATGCTCTTCAGTTAAGTTTTGCTGTTGGTGCATGATTTTGTATGCTGGCTCTGATTGCGAACATTGTTGTTCTTACAGGGCGGGAACTAATGTGGTGGCTACACTGGAAAGTTGATTTCACATAACCCGACCGCATCATTGGTTAAACTAGGAATAGGCTAGCTAGGATCTTCTAATGAAGTTTTGTTTGTCAAGTTATTAATTACGTTTGCCTGCTAAGCGTTTACTTCATGGTTTATAATTATGCTTGTTGTATTTTCTTGTGTTCTGTAGTTTTGTGCATTAAAAAGTTCCATTTATTTTTGCATGCATGCTTTTTCAGTTTCCCTATTGCTGCATAATGTGCAGATAATCACTGCATGTGCTTTTCCTTCTCTCTCCATCTCCAACTAGTGGATCATTCCCGCACATGGCGTTGCATTGCATCTTGAGCCTCATCTATTACATTGCGTCGTAGACTTTCTTCCCCACATCATTTCCGTAGGTTGTTGATATAGCATTGAAATATTCCACATGTCGCCTATCACTACACAAGCCGTCATTGAAACCCTACCACCTTGCAGACTTGTTCTGCCCCGATTGTTGAAACAGTAAACCCATTGTTTGTGTGAGGTTGTGGTGGCTATCTTAAGAGGCAACTTTCTCTCAGGACAGGTCATCGAAGTCGCATTCTCAACAATATGCCTATGAGTCTAAACTTATTATTTGGGGAGATACGAGCCGGTTGTTGTAAGAGACCTAATGAGTTTTAATGGCCCAATACCCGTAAGCCTAAGCCTTGTGCCCATCATAATCTTGGACATCTTAATGATCTATTTTGAGCGCTTCGCCTATTGTGGTAGATGGGATCTGAAAGTTTGGCACAAGGGAAAAATCCAAATTAGGATATCTTTCAGTTTCTGTAAAACAAGAAACAACCTCTCTTGTTCGTAAAATAAGTCGGGATCCCTTATCTACCCATGAAAAATAAGTGCCACGAGCACATGAAAATAAGTGCTACAATCACATGAAACAAATAAGGGTAAAGGATCAAGAAAGACTTCCTGTGCAAAGAGGTAATGCAACGACTCTGCCAGGGTACTGACCAGGCTCGCTGGCAGCGGAGCAACGCTTGTGATTTCTTGAAGTGACTCCGCCAGGGTACTGTCCAGGCCTGCTGGCAGCAGATCAACACTGGAAACTTACTTTAAAAATTCTGAGAATAATAAACCCGTTGCCTAGCTCTTCATATCATCAAACAAGCTACTGGCATTTGTGAGCTTCCGCTTTGATGTGTTCTTATTAGCGAGACCTAGCTGAGGCATAAGGACTAGGCATACCTGTAAAGGCCAAAGTAATACAAAGTGTGCCCATAGAACCTGTTCAATATTCCCTTGCATCACTATCTTGGCTCAGACTATTGTTGTGATGTTGACAAAGATGATGGATTCTACCAGTGGTTCGCCATTTGTTGTAGCCGCTACAACACCACCCAAAATTTTGGGTATATTCGAAATTTCAAGTCCCCCTCTTCTCGCTTAGTCGTTAAGGTCTTTCACCGGACCTG
>JAXQQM020092850.1:0-100463 GCA_034641835.2 Pinus albicaulis | reverse complement strand
TTGGTTTATTCAAACAATTTCTAAATAACGGTGTTGACCTAATTCCTATCCTGTTTTATTAAATTGCTCTTGAGATTTTCTAATACTTATCCTGTTTTAATCAATTGTTCTTGACATTTTTTATTATCTTATTGTAAATTCTAATTGAACTATGTTTCATCATTTAACTTCTTAATTTATGTGAGTAATCTTCGACTATAGTTTTTAGGAAAGAGTTCTTTTTTCTTATTAATGACAACTTCTTAATTTATGTGAGTAATCTTTGACTATTGTTTTTTAGGAAAGAGTTCCTTTTTTTCTTATTAATGACAACCATGTCCAATTATGAATTTTAGTTATTTAGAAAGATTACTTTTGCTACATCCTTGAGCTTTTTGAGTCTTTTGATGAGGACTCAATTGAGCATGATGTCATTATAATGTTATGTAATGTTATCTTCTTCTTCATATAGAAAAATGCCAAATCCAATGTAGGGTGCATGAGGAATCATGTCAATGTCTCTTTGAAGCATACACATAAAATTGAGTTTGGATATGAATTTACAACCACGAAATGTCACTTTTAAGTTTATAATTTCTTATTTCTTTTCATCCATATGCTATATGGCAATCATCATTGCCATATGAGTGGCTTTGATATGCTAACTATATCCATAAGGCTACTTATGATTATTATCTTGTTCAAATATTTGATACGCGAGTTGTAGCTGTTGTATATGCGTGAATGTGCATTATACAGAATGCACATTATCCAAAATGCGCCAAAATGCGCCAGTTATCAATGTGTTTGATATGTGCATTATCCAGAATGCCCCAGTTTTTTTTTCAGAGGAAAAAAACGCTGTTTTCATTAACATTTCATTTAAACAGTCATTACAATCATATCTCGAAGAGATGATAATCTGATCCAAACATCTAGAAGTTATGACATCTTGTAATAGTCAAAATTGATGACAGGAAGGGATCAAAAGCATTCTGGGGGATAAATCCACCCAATCCAAATTATGAGCCAAATAGGATAAACTCCATATCAGGTATCTTGGACTATACTGAGGAAAAAAAGAGATCACTAGCAAAATGTTAAGGCAGGCGCTCGCTTGTGTAGATTCCGCAAATGGCTCGTTTGTTAACTATTGAACAAAAACCATGAGATAGGTCGATGTGGAATGTTGCGTTAGGTGTGAAATAAGTAAAGCAGGCTCGCTTGAGCAGATTCCGTAATCTGGATCGCTTGATAATTGAGGGATCAAATGCAAGAGGTTGGTCCATGTGGTACATAGCATTGGTACTGTAATGAGTAACCAGAGCATAACCGGCTCGCTTGATGTGGTGTCCTCCCCGATGTAAATCCGGCTCGCTTGTAGTAATAATAGGCCCGCTTGTCCAAAATCCTGGCAGATGATATGCTTGAAGTATGCAATGAATTTAATAGTCATGAGGACGAGGTAATAGCTGAACTGGACAAAACAACTGATCCTCTTGTTGTTGAGCAGAATATGGAGAAGTCAAGATAGATCGCGCAGGAAAGCCGTTGAGCAAGCACATTTTCTGTGGATCGTGAAGATAGAAATAGGAGGTGAATTTAATCAAAAAACAGAACAGAAGTTAGTATACAAAAAATCATGGATGCAAAAGGTTACAGAGTATAATCTGTAAAGAGTATGATATTAAGGCAAGGGGACTGTAGATTCCCAAAACTAAACTCCATCCCTGTAATGAAGCACCTAAATAAAACCATAGTCTGCATTTAAACCCCTTTTAGACAGACCATCAGCACGCGAATTCAGGTCCCTGTAAATATGCTCGATAGGAGGGGATCCCAGTCTTTGCCATATCCTTCGGACCCTGCAAATCCAGCCCTGTAAGTCTGGTATATGTAGCTGAAAGCGGCCCATGATAACGCCAACAATCAGAGCAGAGTCACCATATATGTGAAGATCCGTTAGATCCATGTTGACAGCAGCTAAGAGCCCTCCCCAAAGGGCCATTATCTCAGCCTTGTTATTGGTACCCTGTCTGCCATTCCAATACATATGGATTCTTTCCCGGTCTGAAAGCTTAATCCAAGCGCCACATCCCGTATTACCCTCCTTGCAAGCGCCATCGAAGAAGACAGCCGGAAGAGATATCTCGTGTGGACGAATCCGACGGGAGCCATCAATAGGACGGGTGATCTTTGTTGGGATGGCATCGATCCAGCACATGATGGCATTATAAATGTGGGACAGATTGAAAGGGGCAGCATCGAAGATGAGCCGATTCCTTGCGAGCCAAACCTCCCAGATGAAGTAAAAGGGTAGCGATCTAAATCTATTCTTAATGGAATCCCATTCGACCACGACGTCAATGAATCTAGAATGCCCCAGTTATAAACTTCATATTTTCATATCGTGTTTGATAATTCACAAATTTCACTGATAACTCTCAGACCTGACCATTAAAACTTGCATACATGCAAGAGATAGCTGCATATCCGGTGGATGTGATTTTCATATTATGTTGGGAGTTTGCAAATTGTGGTCGGAGGCGTAAAACCCTCATATCGCGTGGAAATAACGCGCATGTGAGATTGATTGTTCGCATATATGATGTTTGACTTGATATGATAATTCCTATATTTGAAGGAGATTATATTCTCATAAATCACATATCACACATCACATATATTTTCATATCAGATGGAGCTCAAAATTAACATAACAGATGGAGCCATTGTATCTATCAAACATTTACAAAGCTACATTATCGCCAATTCTCATGATGGCCATATCCCTGTCGTTGATAAATTTGACGCCACTAATTTCTTTTGAAGTATAATTCATATGTTCGACATAACCATGGTAGCAAAAAAAGGTAGTTATTACATCGTAGTGGTCAATCCTATACAAACCTACATTACCGGACATTCTCATGATTGTATTATCCTTGTAATTGATAAATTTGACATTATTGATTCTCTGAAGTTTTCTGGAAGAGATAATTTACATATCCAACGAATCAGTGGTACCAAACAAGGTCTTTGTTACATAAATT
Source organism: Pinus albicaulis (assembly GCA_034641835.2). Taxonomy (NCBI): domain Eukaryota; kingdom Viridiplantae; phylum Streptophyta; class Pinopsida; order Pinales; family Pinaceae; genus Pinus; species Pinus albicaulis. The sequence continues at coordinate 97,431 of JAXQQM020092850.1, read as the reverse complement.
TGTCTTGAGCTGGTTTTGCTTCTTCACTGCCTTAATGCACGTCTTTGCTCAAGTTCATCAAAAGTTTGATTAGTGCATTATCACTTCATTTAACTAGCCCTAAATGTGTGAGGATTCTCTTCCCTGTAAGATATAACATAATTTTTGGCTACAATTTGTGTGCCATCCACCAGGTGCATAACCTTTACAAAAGCTATTGAAGATTTATTACGCAAATTTCTTGATTTAACATTATAAATCTCAAATAATATCATGATTCACCTTAAAACATATATGGATTATCCCTTATGATTTTTTTTTTTGAGTTTGGACACATGAGTGGCTAATATAAATATCATGCTTAATCTAGATAGTTTAGGAGTTTCCTTAAATTCTAGTTTCATCTACATCTTGTCTTCCCAATGTATGATAATAATTCTCAAATAATGAATAAAATATTAAGTATCAAGGAATGAATGACATTGTAGCCTACATTAAATCAACTTGGTGGAGTGAGACTGAAAAAATAACAAATAAAATAAAATCTATTTATACATTTAATAAAGCATTTGTTATTATGTGAAGAAAAGGAAACATTGTTCATTTGAATGGAAAAGAGGAAGGTATATATTAATAGTTGTAATTTTATATTTGGTTGTTGAATTCTATAATTATTCTTAAATTTTATATTTTTAGTTGTGACAATTATGGTTATGTATTTTATAATTATTTTTAAATTTGATTTTTTTAGTTGTGATAATTATGGTTATATATTGTGTATTTTTCTCTAATACAATTTTATTTTTTGTTATGTTTTTTCTTTATTATACTTTATTTCAATAGTTTCTCTTTTCCTTTTTTTGAATTTTTGTTTAGTTTATTTGGCTTGGGAGGGAGGTGAAATGATATGTATAGAATCGATGATGGTTTAGTTAATGGGAAATATGTCCAAATAAATGAGCATCAGTAGGAAAATGATGACCATTTTGGTAGTGTATTCGACGCATGGACAGACCAAATACACTATGCTTAGTAGGGAGCCTTCTTACATACATGAAAGCCACGGGTCAAAGTGGTTTGTCAAACGTTAGTGGACAAGTTCAACATGTAATAAGCTAATTTAAATCGAAACATAACATGCTACATAAACAATGAAACAAAAAAAAAACAACATGCACAAGAAACACACTAATAACTCAATGATGGAGAGCTTTCTCCCATTATTAGGTGCTAGTGGTAGTAGAAAATAGAATGCTAAATCTCTTGTAGTGGATCCTTCGAGCTACAGAGCTCCAATATCTAAGACAAGGGGGTCTCTTCCTCTCAAGTTTTCAACAAACCTTTCTTCCCTCTCAAAGGATGGTAGATCGATGGACATGTGGTGAACTCTTCCAATCCTCTTGCTACTGGAAAACACAAGCTGGTTTGCTGATGAGAAATTTTGCGAGCATAACAATGTGTCAAGCCATTTCTCTTCCCATGGTTGGCTTTTATAAACAAATTTCAAATTTTCCCTCACTCTCTTGGTCCAAGATGGATGCTAACACAAGAGTGGGGGTATGATTCCTTTGTGTGTTGCACGAAAGCCTCAAGGTGGCTCAAAGGCGACTATACTTGGCTAGGTTGAGTGAGAATATTTTTCTCCAAGTGTGCCTAGTGGTCTCGGATAGTGACATTCTGCATTCTCCAGGACCGTCGGCTATTGGAGGGATAGTCGTGCTCTTCGTAGCTATCGAAGAAAAAATCTGCAATGCACGCTCAGGGCCAATGCTTCCTATGCGTAGTCCAAAAATTTGCATGTTGACCTTAGGAAAATTTAAAATTTTCAGCTCCTGTAATGTATTTCTTCCCTATAAATCTTTATTTGTACCTTCTGCTTGCTATTTTCTAATGGCTTATTCCTGTAATATCTTCTAGTGTTAACAATTTCCCCCAATGTATGATGTCTAGGACGAACTGTATAGCCGAAATACATTATAGTTTATTTTTCTGTGTAGTCCTTTTGAGAGAGAAAGAGAGTAACTTGCTTGAGAACTGAGGTTGGAAACCCCTTACCGTGAGTTAAAAATACACCATGCTCTATTAGAACCCTACAAGATATAGAATGAATAAAATATTTCTATGAGGTGGGCATGTCCCATGCTCGTGATGTTTTGACTAGTTAAGCTTATCTGACAAATAGAGGTTTTGTTTATGTCACTTTGTGGTAGTGACCTGCTGTTGGTTGATGACAATGGTTGTTGATGCTCTCAGGGGAATTTTTTCTTTGAAAGAAGGTTTAATATGGTGCCCACACGCATAATCTTGGCATGGCATATTTTTTTAGAACAAGTGCTCATTATATGCATGGGTATTTGACTGTTGGGGACCTTCCTGTGTAAGCATTGCTGAAAGAGATGCTTATCAAGTCACGGGTCTTCGACGAATTCTGACAGAGTGCAACGTTTATGAAGTACGATACCATCTTGACATGAAAGTTTATCTTGATTTCAAATGTCAAGAGGATCGATGACATCAATGGGAAATGATGATTCTCATAATGCCATCCGGGGATGCCCCTATTGAGGTGGGGAGTCATCCAATGTACTAGCTCCTTCTTGGAAAATTTTTGTTGTGGTCGATAAGAAGGAAGCACCGACCGACCAAGATGAGTACTAGTGCAAGGGACCAGGGTTTCTGATGTAGCAGGGCGTGGTGTGATAGGTTAACCTAGGCATGATGATGAGAAATGGCTATAACTGATGATGGTATTTAAGGTTGGAGCTGTAAATGCAAGTGGAGGCAGTCATAACAATTTATGGTGAGGAAATCCCTGGAGTCGGTAGGACATCTAGGGTGGGTGTATGGTTGTTATGAGTGTCATGGTGGGGTGTGGTAAATAATGCATAGCTCCAACCCAGGATGATTAGGGACTACTTCCAAGTGAGAAATTTGAATGGATGGGTGGGATCACTCTCCTAAAAAATTTGTGTACACTTTCCAAAAGAATATATAAGGGGTTTGGATGTACAAGCACGGAGATGGGTGCCCCTAACATGAAAATAATTCATCACTACGATGTGAGGAAGGTGTTTGGTTGAGGGTGGGGGCCCCATTGGTTGGTCTTAGTGCGAGGGTAATGAAACGTATGAAAAGTGTCGTAGATGGGCTATATTGGTGGGGGTGTGATAGGCCAAGTGTGAGACACGGTGGTGCATATTCGATTTGCATATGAGAATGGTAATTTGGGAAAGGGGTTTTAACATGACAAGGGTGAAACTTGACTTGATGTATGATGGATGAATGAACATGAAGTATTTCCCAGACTTGGATTTTATGGTCATGGCTCCAGACCTTTGGTGTATGGTCTACATGAGTGATGGATGCCATGGAGGGTGAGGCTCTACCAACCTATGAGAATGTTTATCATGTGCAAGGTGGGGTGCTGATAAACATGGTCGGGTGTATGAAACCTATGGCTGATTTCTGTAGAGAAATGATGTTAGGATATGCAAAGCTTCTTTGGGGATCCTATCATGCTAAGGATAGAATGATACATGCTCTTGTACCTTTAGTAGCTGGGGAAATTGGTGATTTGGCATGTTTGTAATACCTTCAACCAATACCCCAAATAAAAGCATATTTTTTATTCAAATATTGAAAATAACTTTGAATGTAGAGCAATAAGAGAGGGCATACCTACAGTGACTGAATTTTTTTTTTTTTTTTTTGAGGCATGGATGTATGGGGCCTAGGTTGAACGTCATGAAGTGTTGATCATTGTGTTTCTTGTGGTTTTTCAATTGGGCTTTCTGAGCTCTAGTTATGGTCTTCTAAATAGTGAGGAAATGGTGATATATAGGCCAATATGGCTCATTTCGACTCATTTATGTTGTTTGAGAGTTTGAAGTCATTGTTGAGCCCTTGCTTCCAAGCCTTTCTTGCCATTGTGGTCAGCCTGAGTACCCAAGATTCACGATGTCAATGTCAGGTAGGGTCCTGAACATCCAGCTTTGTAATTTTGTCACTTTTTTGCCAGGGGGTCCATACAAATGTGATTTGTACATATTTTATATTGATTTTTTGCCTCGATTGCACAGGCAATTGAGGCTGACCCGTGTGGTCCTCACGCAGAAAGAAGTCTTCGGTGAGGCCTTCGCACTTCGCAAATGATTTGCGCAATGATTCACACGTCTATATTTTATACAAATGTGCAGCCATCACTCCTGTTCTCTACACAGGCATGGCGATGCTAAAAATTTTGAAATTTTTTTAATTTTGGGGTTTTAGTCACTGATTTTTTGGTTTTCCTCTGGTAAGAATATGTTGTGGCATGAGAGAGACTCTCGATATTCGAGAAGTTTTGGCCCAAGACCCCAGTGCTCAGGGGATTTTGGCACAGTGGAGTTGCTCAAATTTCTAGAGAGAAACATACTGAGGTCACAGGATATCCTTCTTTGGTTCCTGGTCCAATGTTGGAACATGAGACGGTGTGTTATGGTGTTGTGCCGCAGAGATGTCATCATCTGGCTAGAGACGAAAATTTACTTCATAACTTGTTTACTACCTTAGGGGGAGGCCCTTTCACACCCACTCACCCTTGGGATAGTGAAGAATTAGCATTGGGTTGAGGAGCATTGTGGTCCTGACCCGATTACACAGGGATGTGTTTTTATCAGATCTATGACAGATTTGGCTGAGAGTGGAGCCTTGGCGATGATAGTTCGCCTGACAGGGTTGTCATCGCCCAATAGGACATCTGGTCCACATATTGGCGTCTTGCACAGGCTACTGCCCAGTTACTTTTATGACTTGGATCGTCATGTTTTCGATGGCATGGTGACACAACTGGGGAAGGCCCATAGTGGGTCTTCCAAGATCTTCACCTATTCAAGCATCTTATGCAGTATTATCTATGAGAGGGTGCTGATGCTCATGCCTTTTATGCAAGTGCCCCTGGGTCCTCCTAGGGATCCTCAGATGCGGCAGTGGCCACCTGTGATGCCCCATGGTGGAGAATGGGAGGTTGGTCGCTATTGGGATGTGAATGTTGAGGCGTGGTTCTAGGAAAACCCGTAAATGTTTCTAGACTATCCCTACTCAAGGATGGACTTCCAAGGGACCCAGATATGGGTCTTCCTACTGGCTAGGGATGGGGCCCAACAAGTACTCTCTTTGATTTTTCTCTGCATTTTTTGATGACTTCATCATGTATAGAATTATATGTCTTCTATGGTGACACTGACACTATTTTTTGTCTCTCTTGTAGATGTGGGTTCAGCGGGGCGTCCTACTACCCACTTGGTGGGAAATCATTCATTGAGGAGGGTCTCGGGTGGGGCTCGTTAGGCCCAGGGTAGGGGGTAGGGAGATTTTGGGGGCCCTTCAAGGGAGGGAAACAATGTTGCGGCTGCCAGAGGGGATGCTTCCCTCCTTGCCCATGTTGAGGTGGTCGAGGCTCGTGTTGTGGCAGTTGAGGAGTAGTTGGTTGCTACTAACCTCTGGGTGATGGTGGCAAAGGCTAGGGCCGAGGTTGTGGATGCTTGCGTAGCTAGTCTAGCTGACTCATGGAGTCGGTTAGAGAGATTGACCTGGGGTATGCCGACCCGAGGATTTTTTGATGATCTGGACGATGTATGGCTTGAGATAGTGATGGCTTGAGAGAGGGTGCATCGCTTGACTTTGCACCATGTGGCAGTTGCAGTTTTGGCTACTGCAACTGTACTAGCACCAGGTGTAGCCATGGGCCTAGAGGACCCACCAGGTGGGGCTTAGCCCTAGGGACATTTTGATGCTCAAGGAAAGCGCCCATTATGAGGATGATTTCCTATTTTGAAGATATGTAGATATATTTGTTACTGACATTATGGTCAGGGAAATGACTTGTATACCGGGACTCATATATTTTTTTATGTATATATGTGAGATGTATATTTTTTGTGGCTCTTATGATGTGTCTATGGCTATTATTTATGTTTATTGATGGATGTTATGTACCTATGATGGATATTTATGTTTTCATGTTTTTTTTTGTTTTTATGGATGATGGTTTATGCGAGATGCATTCCAATCTAGGATTTGGTTAGCTATATGATCAGCTATCTGGTTTTGATTTCTTTGTACATATGTAAATGTTATGTGATAAAAATTCTGAATTAACTGTCGTGCATGCAATTACTTCCTAAATATGTGTGAATTTCCTACCTCAAAATATTGGTTTAAATACGATACCATTGGCTGGGAATCAAGATAGACATGTAGATGGTGAATGCCCTAGTTGGAGGCATTGCTTAACAGGCTGATGACTGCATCATATTCTGCTTCATTAATGGTAGTTGACCCAATACATACTCCGTTGGTGAAGAATGGTGACCAGATAGGATAATGTATGGCCCAGGCAGATTATACTAGATTTTACGACCATCGAGAGGCTCCATCCACAAATCCAAAATAGTGGATGGGGGAACGATCCATCTATGACACCAGAGCATTTTTTAGTACAAGTCATCGATGGTTGTGATCATCTCAAAAAATTATGCTACATGCATCTTATTTCTAAGGCTGAGAATTCCTGCCCTTATGGGTGAAATTTTTTGAGGTAGAGCCCATTGACAAGGTTAGCTAGGCATGTACCATCGCGCTCTGACAGGACGCATGCTCCTTTGAGGGGACAATGTTTTATGATGTAAGGACCTATCCATAATGTTTCTAACTTTCCAAGTCCCAAGGCCTCTTTTGCAACATCGTAGTGGAGGACTAACTCCCCCTCTGAAAATGAGCGAGGGGTGATGTTGCGGTCAAATGATGCTTTTATCCTTTTTTTATGTGCTTCATTATTTTGGAGTGACTCTCGTCGATTTTTTTCGATGAGTTCCAATAGCACCAATCGTTGCTCTAAAGTTTGGGTATCATCGAGGAGTTTGATGGTTGCATGTAAGTTGGGGATTCCACGTTCAATGGGAATCACGGCTTCCACTCCGTACACTAGTTGGAAAGGTGTGAATCTTGTTGAGGTTTTAACTATCAAGTGATATTCCCACAGGGCTGAAAAATCATATGGTGCAAGCTTGTTTTATGTTTATTGACCATATGCTGTAAAAAAAATTTAATTACTTTGTTGACAACTTCTGCCTATCCATTGGACTAGGGGTAGTATGGTGACGCGAATTCATGTGTGAATCCTAGGTGATGAGACAGCTCCTGGAATTTTTTTTTTTTGAAATGCTTTTCGTGATCACAAACTAATTCTTTAAGCACACCAAATCATGCAATGACATGGTTGAAGATAAATCATGCTGCAATTTCTATCGTATTATCATATGGGGGCATGGCTTCTGCCCACTTGGTGAAATAGTCGATGGCTACAATGATGTATTTGTGGTTTCCAGATGATGCAGGGTTGCAAGTCATAAAGTTGATTCCAAATTTGCAAAAGGGACTGGATACAATGACCTGGTGGAGAGGAGTAGGAGGTTCTCTTTCCCTGTGGGCGAAGCATTGGAATTGCTTACATTGTGTGACTTCTTGAACACAATTGTGGAATAGGGTGGGCCAGAAATAACCTTCCTGTAGGACTTTTTGGGCAATAGCCATCCCTAAGAGGTGTCCACCGGAAGCCCCACTATGATAGTCATTTAGAGCTTTCTAAGCTTGGTCGTGCGTGAGGCATCGGCATAAAATAGTGTCAATGCCACGTCGATAAAGGACATCCCCCATTAGGAGGTATCAGGGGGCCTGGTGGCATATGCGCTTCACCCATCACGTGTGAGCTTTGGCTTGAACATTTGGGTTTGTAAGAATAGGAGGATATCATCATACCAAGGATCTTCAGTCTTCATTAAAAATAGGTGTTCATCTGATAGTGAGTCGTTAACTGGGGATCCTTTAGTTAGACTTGGGAGGTCACTGATGAACTCAGCTAGGATTAAAGCTTTTTTTCTTCTTGGGGGAGCTAAATTGTAGGTCGAATTCCTGTAGTATAACTACCCATCAAGTGTATTTTTGGTTCATCAGACGGCAGGTTAGCAAATATCTCATGGGGTTGATAGCTGCTATGATTATTATAGTCCATAGGATGATGTAATGTCGAATTTTTTGTACTACCTGTACAAGGGCTAGTGAATTTTTTTCTTTAGGTTCATATCTTAAAGCGGGACCAGATAAGTTCTTACTAACATAATAGATTATGTTTTCTTTACCATTTGATTCATCTTGGACTAACACCCTAGCTATGGAAGTGTTGGAAATACTGAGAGAGGGGGGGGGGGGGGTGAATCAATATTCATTTCCATTAGAGAATTAGTTAATCTTCAATTATTATCAGTGTTTGTACAATGATAGCAGTAAACAAGAGGAACACAAATGCACACATTTTTTTAAGGTGGAAAGTCACTCCAGGACAAAAACCACCTAATGTTTCTAATAATTCTTTAATATTCAACTCCAATTGAAAATAAAGCTCCAACTTCCTAGAATCTATAAAAGCATTCTTCTCCAACTCCCACTGGATGGACACTCCAACGCCCGAGATTCTTCAGTAGTCAACTGAATGGATGCCCCAACACCCAATGAGCTACAACTCAACCTAGCACCACCCTACCACCTTGTAGAAGAAAAAAAGAAGAATGGACTCTCGTACCAGGGAAAATAGTCCACTTTACAATGATATAGAATGATGTAGAAGAAGAAGACACACTAGAACATAACCCCAACTATGACACAACCACTTAATGATAATCCAATACCACCCGACACTACCTCTTCAACTCTTGGCAGATAGACACTAGAACAATTTATCCTGATAATGTATTTACAATGACTTAGTACAATGATACCTTTACAATGATTGTATGCAGTGTTTCCCACGTGAAGACTTCATAGGATGAACTTCTTGCTACTGTTATGCACCTTGGTTGATGTTATTTTCATGCTACCCTCTGCTGCACCTTGCTTTTCTTTTATGCCGTAGAAATTATGGTCCTTTGCAACCCTTGACAACACATGATCTAGCTTTTTCTTGCCTTCTAGGAGCTCGATATTGAATGTGGTGTATCTCTGTTATTTCAGATCCTTAATATTTGATTTTAGGTCCTGTAGTAGTCCTCTAAGTCGTCTTTCCAATTCCATAGGTCTGACCCAATTTGGATTCTTCAAGAGAGAGTTATACCCAATCTCTCACAATTCCCTAATGATGGACTATTTCAGCAGAGCGCACTTGTACGGCATTCCACGTGTCACTGTTTCTTAATTTGGCTCTAAAATTGATAGAGAAAAAAGTATAGACTGTGCCATATCCACCACTTTTTACAAAATTCCAAACCAATACTCAGAGAGAGAGTTATGACGAATTTACCAAGGTCACTTCTTTGAGATTAATTTCAGGAGCCTGCAAAAAACCCTAACTTCCGCAGATCATATCTCCAAAAATATTACACACCTTGATCTGAAATTTTTACAGCCACTTCCTCAGGATTTTGGCTTCGCCTCATGAAAATTTCAGGTTCTGAACCTTCGTAGAAAAAAATTTAGAGTGCAAATTCCACGATGACCTTTTTCAGATGGCGAAATCCCTTGCTTAAGGAGGAAATGAGGATCACAATTTATATAAATGCTTAGGTTGAGAAGGGCTTCAACAAGTGAACGTGGGAGGGATTTTAGGAGCTTAAAAAATATTAATTATGACTTTTCAATGACCCATGCCCCAACCCCATCGGGTTTTAGCCCACTAACTGGGGGTACAAACTTCAAACATGAATATCTCTCAAACTGTGAAGAATTACATGGCGTGCCATATATCAACGGAAACATCTCGACAAGTAGAAACCATAAAAAGAATTATTGACCCAGAAAATATTAATTTGGTAGGTCAAAGTTCCCATGCAATATTGGGTTAGCCGCTGGTGCTGCTTGGGTTGACATCAATGACAACCGCTGATCAACAATCTCCCCCTTTGGCATTGATGGCAACACAAGTACTCCCCCTACGATCATGAAACCTCTTCCTACAACATTCTCTCCCCCTTTGACATCAATGGAAAAGGGTAACTCCCCCTGAAACACAACCATCCTGCAGACCTATACACACTTCCACTCCCCCTGACACACAACCATCCTGCAGACCTGTAATCTAATGAGAACTTGGGAGAATCCCAAGCTTTTGACGGAGATATTCAAATGCTTCATGAGGTAAAGGTTTAGTGAAGATGTTAGCAATTTTTTCTTTTGTACAAACATACTCAAGTCTGATATTCTTTTCAGCGACTTGTTCTCTAACAAAATGATATTTGATCGGAATGTGTTTTTTTTTTTAATGCATGACAGGATTCTTGGAGATGCTAATGGCACTAGTGTTGTTACGGAATATGGAAAAAGGCTCATTGAATTGTACTTGAAGATCTTGCAAAGTTTGTTTCATCCAAAGGACTTGAGTACAACATGATGCTGCTGCAATGTATTCTGCTTCCACTGTAGATAACGAGATTGAAGTTTGCTTTTTGCTCAACCATGATACGAGACAACCACCTAGATAGAATGCTGCTCCACTATTACTCTTACGATCATCAATGCTTCCTGCCCAATCTGCATCTATAAAGGCTTAAATAATGAGATTGTTACCCTTGGGATACCACAAGCCATATTCTTCTATGCCCTTTAGATATCGAAGAATTCTTTTGACGGAAATAATATGTGATTCTTTTGGTGCTGCTTGGAATCTTGTTACTTGTCCAACTGCTTGCATAACATTTGGCCGAGAGGTTGTTACATATAGAAGACTACCAATCATAAATCTGTACAACCTCTGAGCCACATCCTTAGATGAGTCGTCTATGCTCAATTTGCAACCTGTTACCATCGGAGTAAGGACAGATTTGCAATCTTCCATTTTGAATTTCTTGTGCATTTCCTTGATGTACTTGGCTTGACATGTAAATATTCCTTTCTCTTGTTGAGATATTTGAAGCCCTAGGAAGTATGTCAGCTCACCAAGTAAAGACATCTCAAAATCACTTTGCATATTTGTAGAAAAGTTCTTACTTAGTCGACCATCATTGCTACCAAATATTATATCATCCACATATACCTCAACGATTGTTAAATTATCTTTATCTATTTGTACATAAAGATTGCTATCAACAGTACCTTTCTTGAACCCTTGTTGACGTAGATATCCATCAAGATGAGCATACCATGCTCTGGGAGCCTGCTTGAGACCATATAGAGCCTTCTTTAACTTGCAGACATAGTCTTCTTTTTGTGATAGTAGAAAACCTTCAGGTTGTTCGATGTAAACTTCTTCTTCTAATTCTCCATTCAGAAATGCTGACTTAACATCCATTTGATAGACTTTGATTTTTCTTGAACATGCATAGGCGAGAAACATTCGGATGGCTTCCATTCTGGCAACTGGTGCAAATGTTTCGTCGAAATCAATTCCTTCCACTTGTGCATAGCCTTTACAAACCAATCTTGCTTTGTTTCTGGTAACCTGCCCATCTTCATTCAATTTGTTCCTGAACACCCATTTAGTCCCAATGACATTTTTATCTTTTGGTCGTGGAACTAATTCCCAGGTGTTATTCTTCTCAATTTGATCCAATTCTTCATTCATAGCTGCTACCCAATGTTCATTATGGTTGGCTTCCTCAAAACTACTAGGCTCAAAGGTTGCTAGAAAAGCAATGTGAGCTTGTTGTGATGAACGAAGCTGTCGACCTTCATTTATGTCACCAATGATTTGATTTGATGGATGGTTATTTTGAATCCACTCTTTTGTTCTCCTTGGAGGAGCTTCTTGTTGTTGTTCTGGTATATCTTGATGATCATTGTTTACTTCTTCCTCGTTGATAGTTGATTCTTGTTCTACAATTTTATCTGTGTCTTTTTCAGCCTCTGTCTCAAGTTTCAAAGATTCTAGATCCTCATCATTACTCGCTAGAACACCATCTTCATCAAATGTAACATTTATGCTCTCCACTATCTTTTTTCGTCTTAGATTATAGCATTTATAGGCCTTTCTTTTGCGTGAGTAACCAACAAAGATACCTTCATCAACACGTGATCCAAACTTACCGAAATTTTGATCTTCTCTTTTCATATAACATTTGCTTCCGAAGATTCTAAAATATTTTACATTAGCTGGTTTTCCTTTCCATAATTCATATGGAGTCTTGTTGCAATTATTTCTGAGAAGACTTCGGTTGATAATGAAGACTGTCGTATCAATTGCTTGAACCCAGAATTTTTCATCCAATTTTGAGTCCTTCAACATTGTTCTACCCATTTCCTGTACGGTTCTATTCTTTATTTCAACAACTCCATTTTGCTGAGGTGTTCGTGCTGTTGAAAATTTCCTTCTTATTCCATTTTCGTCATAGTATTGCTGAAATAATTTGGAAGTGAATTCTCCACCATTATTTGATCTTAAACACTTTATTTTCAAATCAGTTTCATTTTCAACCAACTCCTTGTAGATCTTAAAGCACTCAAATGCTTCATATTTTTTCTTTAGGAAACTGATGGTTGTCATCCTGGTATAGTCATCTATCATTAACATGAAATATAATTCTCCATCTAACTCTTTTGTTCTCACAAGACCACATAGATCAATATGTATCAATTCCAATGGATGTGATGCAAAGTGTTCTTTTGTCTTAAATTAGACTTTTATCTGCTTGCCATGCTGACATGCCTCACATAGTGTGCTGGAAGGTTTTGAAATTTTCGGCATTTCTCGTACTGCTTCCTTTTTGCTTATCCTCACAAGATTGTCAGAGTTTATGTGACCCATTCATTTGTGCCATAACTAGCGTTAATCTTCTTTAGCTAGTAGACATGGTTTAGTTGCTTCATCCAGAACATATATGTCGTTTGGAGCTCGACTTGCTGTAGCCACAATTTTACCATACCTGCCTTTCCTGATTTCACATTTTGTGGAGTTGAATAGCATTGTGTGTCCTTGATCACACATTTTTCCAACACTGAGCATATTGTGATTCATTTTTTCGACCAATAGAACATTCTTGACTATAACATCTTTTCTTCTAAGAGTGACGGTATCTGATCCTATAACATTTGAAGATCCATCATTTCCAAAGGATATGGTTCCATCCTTCTTCTCTTCAAGAGATACAAATTTATTTCTATCTACAGTCATATGCATTGAGAAACCGCTATCAACATACCACACATCTTTATTTTTTTGAGCCTTGAGAGCGAGAGCACAATTATCAGTCTTCTTCTTCTTCCATGTTCGTTCGTTCTGTGGCTTCGAAGATACTTCTGGAGGATTTTCAAGTTTGCAGTCTCTGGCTATGTGCCCTGGGAGGTTCATATTTGAAGAATATCTTGTAATTGTATTGGTTCCTAGGGTACGTGCGGCATTCTACAGCTTTATGACCAAATTTTCCACATGAATAACAATAGCCATGAAAAATATGTTGGTACCTGGATGAAAATCTTCGTCGAGGAATCATCTTCCAAGGATGTAATTACGAATCTTGTCCAATGAAGTCTTCATGTATGTCAGATCTCATAGGTTCATTGTATTTTGTTCTAGAAGGTCCTACTTCTTTTTCTTTGTAACCAAGGCCAGTTCTGTCATTGTAAGATCGTTGATTGTTGATGAGTTCTTCTAATGCCCTTGAGCTGTTGGCATAGTTTTGGACAGTTTTTCCCTTCTTCACTTCCTTACACAGTGAGACTACTTTGGCTTCTAATGCTTGCCTTTCCATGTTGCTTTCTTCCAACTTATTTTGAAGTGACTCTTCAATACATTTGTGTTCTTCAACCTCAATTTTGAGACCTTGAACTTGTTCTTCAAGAGTATTGGAAAGGATCTTCTCAGCATTGAGCTTTTTTATAAGCTTGATTGCCTCCTCATAAAATTATTCTATGGTCAACCCTTCTTCTTCATTGTTTGATACTTCTTGTTTATTATGCTTGGCCATAAACAATACTTTCTCATTGGCTTCTTCTTTACTGTCACTTTCTTCATCGGATGATGAGCTACCTTCTTTAGAGAGAAAGTTCCTTTTGGATCTTTTATTTTTGCCTTGCTTGTTGAATTTCTTAAAGCCTTCCTTTCCTTTTGAGTTGCCATCACTTTTGTTAGGACATTTTGCTACTAAATGCCCAACCTCACCACAACCGAAACATATCAATGGAAGTTTACCTTTGAATTTTTCCTTACCAGGTTTTAGTTTTCTCGTAAAGTAAGCATATTCTTCATCTGAAAGACCTTCTCCATCACCTTTCTTCGCACCTCTGCGTGTGCATGCTACCAGACTCCATGTTGTTTGTCCTTATTGGTTTGCTTAGATGCAACGAATGCAGTTTCTAGATTTGAAGTACCCTTTTCTTCATCAAGTCTCATTTCATATGTTATGAGAACTCCATGTAATTCTTCCTTGTTGAGTTTTTCCAGATTTGCACTGTATTCTAAGACTGATACCTTTGGGTTGAATATCCCTGGTAATTTTCTAAGAATCCTCCATATAATAGTCTTCTCGTCAACTGGTCCTCCCAATCCTTCCAGAGTATTGGTTATTTCATCAACGTATTGGAAGTATGCAACAATGTTGCAATCTTCTTTCATTCCAAGTTGCTCAAATTTTGCTCTATAGATTTGAGGCTTTTCTTCTTTGACATTTGAGTCACTTGCATATATATTCTCAAGCTTGTCCCATACATTTTTGGTGGTTTTACAAATCAAAACCTTATGATAAGAAGATTCAATAAGTCCACTGATAATAATATTATTTGCTTTTGCATCATTTACCAAATTCTTCATACCTTGTTCATCTGTGGTTGATGTAAATCCATTTTGAACAGTGTCCCATACTTCGTAACCTTGCACCAAGATATAGACCTCCATTCTTCCTTTCCAAAGTGCATAATTATTTTCATTTAATAGAGGTACACCATTCTTGGTATGCTCCATGACCTCCTTCCAGCTGTTAAACTGCTATTGAAGGAACCAAGCTCGTGGTAGATTGTTGAAATACCGTGAACGCATTCCTTTCCAATTACATTAGTTAATTCACTACACGTGTTTGTACAATGATAATAATAAAACAAGAGGAACAAATGCACACAGCTTTAAGGTGGAAACCCACTCCTAGACAAAACCACCTATCACCTAATGCTTTTCAATAATTCTTTAATATTCAACTCCAATTGAAAATAAGCTCCAACTTCCTAGAATCTAGAAAAGAATTCTTCTCCTAGCCTTCTGGATGGACCTTCCAATCCCTTGAGATCCTTTAGAGTCAAATGAACATGCCCCAACACCCAATGAGCTACAACTCACCCTAGCACCACCCTACCACCCTATAGAAGAATAAAAGAAGAATGGACTCTCGTACCAGGGAAAATGGTCCACTTTACAATGATATAGAATGATGTATAAGAAGAAGATATACTAGACCATAACCCCAACTTTGACACAACCACCTAATGATGATCCTAGACCTCCCAACACTACCTCTTCAACCCTTGGCAGATAGAGACTAGTACAATTTGTACAATAATGTACTTACAATGATACCTTTACAATGATTGTATGCAGTGCTGCCCACTTGAAGACTTCATATGATGAACTTCTTATTGTTTTTATGCACCTTGGTTGCTGCTCTTGTCATGCTACCATCTACTACACCTTGCTTTTCTTTGCTTTCGTAGAAAGTCTAGTCCTTTGCAACCCTTGACAACACATGATCTAGCTTTTTCTTGCCCTCTAAGAGCTCAATATTGAATCTGACATATCTCTGTTATTTTAGATCCTCAATATCTAATTTTCGGTCCTGTAGTAGTCCTCTAATTTCTCTTTCAAATTCCATAGATCTGACCCAATTTGGATTCTTCAAGAGAGAGTTATACCCAATCTCTCACAATGCCCTAATTATGGATTGTTTCAGCAGAGTGCACTTGTACGGAATGCCACGTGTCACTGTTTCTTCATTTGGCTCTAAAATTGATAGAGAAAAAATTAAATGCTATTCACTATCTGCCACTTTTTACGGAATTCCAATATGATACTCAGAGAGAGAGTTATGACGAATTTACCAAGGTCACTTAATTGAGATGAATTTCAGGAGCCTGCAAAAACCCTGACTTCCATAGATCATATCTCCAAACATATTATGCACCTTGATCTAAAATTTTTACAGAAGCTTCCTCAAGATGTCGGCTTCACCTCATAAAAATTTCAGCTTCTGAACCTTCGTAGAAGAAAATTTAGAGTGCAAATGCCACGATGACCTGTTTCATATGGTGAAATCCCTTGCCTAAGGCGGAAATGAGGATCACAATTTATATAAATTTTTAGGTTGAGAAGGGCTTCAACAAGTGAACGTGGGAGGGATTTTATGAGCTTAAAAAATATTAGTTATGACTTTTCAATGACCCATGCCCCAACCCCATGGGGTTTTATCCCACTAACTGGGGGTACAAACTTCAAACATGAATATCTCTCAAACCGTGAAGAATTACATGGCATGCCATGTATCAATGGAAACATCTTGACAAGTAGAAACCATCAAAAGCATTATTGACCCAGAATATATTAATTTTGTAGGTCAAAATTCCCATGAAATATTGGGTTAGCCCCTGGTGCTGCTTGGGTTGACATCAATGACAACCATTGATCAACAGGAAGTGTCTAATGTTGATAGGTATAGGGTGTAGTCTTTTTCATAATTTGGTGGTTTGATCAAAGGGGTTGAAGACAATGTGTCTTTTAGTGCCTGAAATGATGGTTGAGCCTGATCATCCATTTTAACGGGATATCCTGACGAAGTAGGCATAGGAATCCTTGCACGCAAGTGGCATTGTCGAGGATGTAGCGTCTTAAGAAGTTGGATTTCCCCTTCAAGCTTTGAAGTTGCTTGAGAGTTTTGGGTGGTGGCACCTTTTTTATTACCTAAACCTTGAGGGGGTCCACTTTGATCCCTTGTTGGGATACAATGAACCCTAGTAGTCTACCTGCATTGATGCAGAAGACGCATTTGAGAGGGTTCAAGTGTAAGTTGTAGTGACGACAATGTTGGAATACCAATCGTAAATTCTCTAGATGATCACTTCATTTCTTGGATTGTACGGTGAGGTCATCCAAGTAAGCTAAGATGAGGTGAGCTAGGTTATGGAAGATATAATTCATGGCCTGCTGGAAGGTGGCTCCAGCATTTTTAAGACTGAATGGCATGACTTGGTATGCAAATGTGCCCCAAGGGGTAGTGAATGTTGTCTTGTACCAATCTATGTACTGAAATTGAATTTGATTGTACCCTGAGAATCTGTCCATGAAGGACAAGGCCTCATGACCAACGCAAGAATCAATGACTTGGTCGATAAATCGGGCAGGGTAGTTGCCCTTGGGATAAGATTTGTTCAAATCTCAGAAATCGGTGCAGACTCTAATGGTGCCCTATTTTTTCATGACGGGAATAGGGTTGGAAAACCCACGATGTGTAAGTGATTGAGTAGGTGAACTCGGCTTTGTGAAGCTTGTCAATTTATTTCTTGATTGCTTATGCCTTATATGGATGTAACTGACATTGTTTCTAGTGGACTAGTGGTATGTTAGGCCAGGTGTCAATGTGGTGTTCTATGATAGTGGGGCTAAGCCCCAAAATTTCTAAATAATCCCATGCGAAGATGTCCATGTACTCTTGTAACAAGTGTGTGTAAGTGACTACCTCGTCTAGGGAGAATTCTTCCATAGACGAGGTTGACAGGGTGCAGACTGGTTGAGTTTGCACCATCGATGGTACAACTATTTTTGTAGTTGTAGCGATCTCGACACCAATGAAATATGAGCAGACAACACAAGTCATGGTTCCCATGCATGATGATACGAATTTTATATGGTGTTGTGTGTCATTGACGTTGAATGGTGGAGGGATTTCCATTGTGGTGGTTTGTTTAAGAGAAAAATCATGCTCTTCTAACGGTGTACTAAGGGTACTCGTACTTTCCTGGATTTGGAAGCTACAACGAGTGCAGAGGTGCCAAAATGTTTCCATTAAGGGGCACAACTATGTTTCATGATTTTGACTTGTACAAATGGTGAATTGCGTAAGGTGCCTATCGAGTAGATGGTGTGAGAACCAATGCTACTCTTTGTGCCTAAAGTGGATGCTAGGATATGATTAGGCATTGGGGCATGTTTGCACTTCTACCATCTTTGAGTCTTTAGTTTTAGTTGGTCTAGCTCTTTTAGGGAGTTCAAACTCAACGTTTCCCTTGCCGCTCGTAGCCTTGGGAGGTATTCACAATTCATAGTATGATGGAATCATGAGCAAATCCTGCAATAGTAGCATGAGATCTTCTCTTGATTGGAGAGATTGATCTGAGGGATGGTGGTGACTATGCAAAGCCTGTCAGTGAGATTCTTGAGTTCTTGAAATTGATTGACCATGTGTTCGTTTCTATCGCACAATACACATGCCATTCTTGGCTTGTTTTGGGCCCTCCTAGGACGATGGATCGTCTTAGCCTCCCTAATGTTTTGGTAACAATGGGGGGTAGGCTACCTTATGCCAGACTTCCTTGCACCAAGTTGCCTTGGTTCTAGACCAGTTACATCTGGGTATTGGGTAACCAATGAGCGTATGGTGTCTAACAAAGGAAAAGGTCGAAATTGGGAGATGTAAGTACAATGTTGAGTTTGATGGTTGTCATGAAAAATTAGACACGATTGTTTCTCTTTGGTTCTCCACTCCATTTAGGCTACTAGATTAATTGGGTACCATTTTCAGAATGATCTTAAATCCATAAATTGGGTGACCAAATGGTTTTAGGCATCGCATAATGTGCAGGCTAGGTTTATCCATGGAGGGCGGTTGGGGGTGATGATGTGGCCCCTTATTGGCTGTTTTTTTGTTGATATGAAGAAAATGGACCTGGTTGGCTCATTTTCCTGAGTTTTCAAACTTTCCATAGTTTATAAATCCGATCTATCTTCTACGACGAGGCATTTTATGGTCTGGTGTAAACAATTTAACGTTGAACGGAATCGGGGGATGTAAGGACAACGATGAACCGGGTGGTCACATGAACATATTATGCACGAATATTGGACTTCTCGTAAGTCATCTTAGTATATTGGGTTGACTATGTACCATATTTGGAATAGATCTAGGGTTGTAGAATCAATGATGAAGTGATCTCATTCATCACAGAGTGCACAGACCTAGGCTAGAGCTTAAGGGAAATTACGGGGGGGGAGGCGGTCGTTCAGGTGATCGTCGCTCCTTAGACACATACAGTATGGTACTTTTTGCTTCCATCCATTGAGTTGTAGTACTCTTCGTGGATTCTCTGTCCGAGCCAGATTAGTTGGGGTTTTCTGCGATGAATCATCGCATGATGGATATGGGGACAATGACACACGTGGTGGTCGCTACGACAAATTTGACACATATGTCATCAATGGCGAACTAATTTTCTTTGGGAAACGTGAGGTACTTGGTATCAATGATTAAATGCCCTTAATTCGGGACACGGTATGACTAATAGGTCAGGATCATCACATAGTGCGCAAACTGGGGCCTACCGAGTAGCCTTTGTTTGTCTCTTTGGGCTATTGGGGTGACTATGTATGAGCAGGATGTAGGCTCGTCTTGTAGGTACATTATAGTTCTAGGCTCTCCCTTGTCCATTTGCATGGGTGGATCTAAGGGGTCTTTTTGGTAAGATTTCTCTAAGGCTTGTAGGGCATCCCTATATCATGGCATCTCTAGGCAATGATGGGTATAGTTCCCATAATGGTCACATATGTCGCATGCATGATTGGTGCACAATACTTTCCCCTAGTTTTTCATGGCTTGTTCCTTTTTATAGGAAATTGAGGTTGTGACATTTCTTTTGGTGTGTATAAGAGCTTTTAATTCATCTAACTCTAGGAAAATATTAGTAGGATTACCTATGATATCACATAATGCGCAAGGTTGTAATGCCCTAGGTATTTTTGGGTTTTCAACTTTCTTACCTTTTTGCTTTTTTCTTGGTCGCGTTGGCCGGCACTACTACAGGTGTCTCATTAACCGTTGTTTCCTCGTGAGGGGCGATAGGGGTTATCACTGTAGAAGTGATGTCAAGACTTCCTAGCATGGCTGGTTGGACCAAATACCACACAGGTGTTGTGAAAGCCACATTTGGAAAGGCTATAGTTGCCAAGACTTGCTTTGAAACAAAACCAGGTGGGGGGTATAAAAATGGGTTTGGTGAAATGGCGTAGGGTAGGAATGTCGTGCAAGTGCCTTAGGTATCTGTACTATTGGTTTCCATATTCAAGTTGGTTTTAGTGTTTGATGATAGCATCATGCACACCGGTGGCCCTATTCTTTCTGGGGCTGCCTCGGGTATGATAGGGGGATCTCTTAGGAATGATCCTAGGATTGATGATAGTTTGAATTGGTCGGGGCCAAATTATGTTTACCGCGTAAGTGGTTCCATAGTTGTGTGCATGTATGGTAACATGACATCGAGAGTCGTCATGGGTTTCTTATCATAGTATGTAAGTTGGTCGATGGTGATGATTTTATCATCATGGGGGAACATCATCACTCGAAATACAGAGGATGTGATTATAGTCATGGCGTACATATAACTCTGCCTGAGGGGTATATTGTAGTCTAGCTATGTGTCCAAGACTTCAATGTCTATAAGTATTGTCTTTCCAACTAGGTTTACAATGAAATTTTGATATAGACCGAGAGGGGTTGAAGGGTGACAACTATATGCTCTAAGCATGATGTCAGATGGTTTCAGTTCAGGTGATCCTAAATTTTTGCAAACAAATTTGGACATGATGCACGTGTATGTTCCTTCATCAACAATGAATCGGTGTATGGTGATGTTCTAGATTGACACTGGTATTTGGAAGTAGACTGGATAAGGAAGCCTGCGACTTGCTTTATCTAGGTAAAAAACCAATAGGCGTGAATCAGAAGGCTCGATTGCACCTAATGCGAAAATTATGGCTTTCCATTGTCTTGGGAATAATTTTAGGACTTCTAAGGCTGACATGGCAGCAGGTGATTGTGCTAAATCATCCACTATTCTATACCTATGAGCAGCTTTGGAGTGATGTCCTATGGGCCTGGTTGCCCCCTTAACCATTTTCGGAAGGGGTTCTATGGGTACTTTGGATATGGTTAACGGTGCAGTAGGTGCACTCGTGCTCATACCTTATGGGTAAACCAATAGGCGTGAATCAGAAGGCTCGATTGCACCTAATGCGAAAATTATGGCTTTCCATTGTCTTGGGAATAATTTTAGGACTTCTAAGGCTGACATGGCAGCAGGTGATTGTGCTAAATCATCCACTATTCTATACCTATGAGCAGCTTTGGAGTGATGTCCTATGGGCCTGGTTGCCCCCTTAACCATTTTCGGAAGGGGTTCTATGGGTACTTTGGATATGGTTAACGGTGCAGTAGGTGCACTCGTGCTCATACCTTATGGGTTGGTGTCCGTGTGGGCGTCATAGTTCCTATTCCTTCTGTGGAAGAACATTTCTTTGCTAGTCATGTAAATTTCATGGATGCTTCCTCTGGTATCGTTTTGGGGCGGTTGTTGTTGTTGGGTGTTAACCACTCCTTGGTGGGGGAAAGGCTCCTGCATTACAACAGGTAGTTACGTAGGTACCCCTTGTCCATGATTACCCTGAAATTTTTTCAGTTCAGGGAGTTCGGGACAGTGGTGAGTGTAATGGATGTATTCACCACATATGGCACAAGAATGATTTTTCCTTAGACTGGATCTCTTTTTTTTCCCTTGGGACTTTTTATTTGGCTTCTGGTTTTGATTTCTGTTGGGGTTTCCCCCATACTAAGATCGAGGGGGGTATTGTTGATTACTTCCCCCCTGTCCAGAGTCTCCCTTTTGTTTATTCCTAAGCGTTAGGAGAGTTATTTCGGTTCTCATTGTCATAATATTGGTGTTGTTGAGCTTGGGATGGTTGAACTAATTTCACCAGCGCGTTCTTTTGCAATGGTGGGTTTTTTGCAGGGAAATGGGGATATAGGTTCCCCTGTCCCAGGTTGGTATACAATTTCTGGGGGGGATCTCTTCCATCAGTATTCCTAGATGAGTATTGGGTCCCCTATGAGGGAGGATACGAGCCTCCTTGTTGTTCATGATATGGTGCCACCCTATTCATCATATTCTGCATAGGTACAGATTGACTTTGGTGGTAGCCAGGTTGCGTCACGTTCTGGGTAGAATCGTACAAATATCCTGAGTACTGGAGACTACTGCCCAGGTGACCTTAAGTCAATGACCCGATCAAACCATATGCAGTATTCAATGCGCTTGGTAACTCTCTATATGTTTGCAGGCGCGGGGCGTTTGCCAGGACATTGTAAATATATCCTGATTGGGTGTAGATGAGTTCAAGTTGTTGGGCTTTTCTAATGGTGCCTCCTTAAAGATAGGTTTCTACGCCGCCACATCTTTTGATATCTCTATTGTGAGACTTTTCAAAATAAGTCTAGAAAAACTCTATCATCGAGTTTGCCTTTACATAAACTACGATGTTGCTGCCATTCGTGGAGATGGTCTGATATATGGACAGCCAGAGTTTTCCTAAAATGAGTCAGCAGTTCCATTCTCAAATCATGGTGAATGGGTAGCTGAAAATAAGTGAGGAACGCGGTAGCGAGGGTGCTAAAGATTCCATGTGAATTAGAAGGTTGCTCGACATACCATTTCATCGCAGGCCCTGTTAGGGTGCGTTGAAAAAGTTTCAGTCGAATAGTATCGTCAATGATACTATTGGATGAACACCATAAGTGGAAAGTCATAATATGATTTACTGGGTCTTCTGATTACTTCCCTTCAAATTTTAGTATATCTGAAGGGAGCTTTGTGGGCATGGGAGGCCAATTAAGGCTATGTGCAATGGGGTCACTAGTTAACTTTGTTAGATTTGGAAGAATCAGATATGCTAATAAGGGTAACTGAGTATTGACTCACATTGTGTACTGTGGAAACACAGGTGTCTGAGTGTGATGGTTTATGGAGGGTGCCTCAGGAATATTACCTTGTGGTGTACACTGATGAATGTTCTGTTGACTCCCTGAAGGGGTAGTGCTTCTCTGCCCTCTAGGGTTTGTAGGAGGAGTTGAGTGTGGTGACCCTATTGGGGTTTCCGTTGCTGTGGTGTTAAGTGACCCTTGGGGGTTTCCAATCACATATGCCCGATAAAGGATGAAGCGATAATGGTGGGGGTGTGTCATCGTTGACACCTAAATGGCGAAAGACCTAGCACTCCTCCCTCTAATGGGGGGAGGTCCAAAAAATGCCTAGATCGACAAGGTCTCGTTGGGTCCATTATGGTCTCGACTAGCTTAATATTAGTGATAATTTTGGTTTGTTGAGGGAAGGAATATTTTTATCAAATAAAATATGATCACATGCATAAAACAATGCGAAAAAATAAGAGGTAATTGTTCCTTTAAATTAACACTATGTGATCAAGCAAGCAAAAAATATGGTTTGGTTGTTTTGCGTATGATACTCAAAATCCTAAATAGACCTAATCGTCCTTACACTCTCAATGTAATTGGGCCTTGCAAAGAAGTATTCTAATGGGTACTGGGGCTAACATACCAAAAGAACTGACAACGCCTTCCAACAGCTGAAGAATGCCCTAGTTTTGGCCAATAAAGTATCTTGGTCCCACGTGAGCGTTTGAATATTGAGCTTATTGGTATTCAGGTACCAGTACCAAGCGCTAGATGGGTCAGGTAGCCCCAAAGAGTACTACACGCACTAGGTCTAAGCTTAACCCCCTCTGAAATGGGTCTCTAGTAACGCTCGGGTATATGGTCCGTGGGCGGATAGACGGATTTGAAGCTCCCTAAAAAGTCAACATCTATGTTTCAAAATGTAGAATGACCACAGTGGATTATTGGATGCCTACACCCAATGGTCCTAATCTGAACTATAATTTCTTTTGTGGCCCCTGTGGGGAGAATTTAGTGAGTTTGATTAGTGGTTATTTTTAAAGAGTCTCAATTTTCTTAGGGTGTGCCTTGGTGAAGTAACTATAAGAAGAGGATAAAGGTCCCAACACACTAGGTGCCTTTTGGTCCAATGCTTACCAATGCTTCTTGTGTGCTTTGGAGTGTACAATCACAAGTGTTATAAGATGTGGATATGCATTGATCCTTTACAATCCTTTTCTAGTTATTCTATGTGTGACTGTTCCTTGCAAAAATAAATTATTTGTGGATTATGGGTCAATTATACCTTGCCTAGTTAGAATAAGTTTGCACTATAGGGAGATGGAAATTTGTCTTAGGAAAGCATGCATATGCATACCCAGGCTCATCTTAAGGTGCAAGGGCGGAAGATATTACTTTCTTTATTTTCGACAGTTTGGTCCTAGTTCCGATTTCTAATGCAAAATTAAATTAATTTAATGCAAAAAATGAAAAAAATGAATTAGCTAAAGATGTGTGGATATGTGGGCCACTTACTTTTATGCTAATTACTCTATGTGTTGTGTAACTTCTATCATAAAATTATTTTTTCGAAAATCATATGTGGACTAAAGGCTACTTACTTTCCCTACTTCAACTATGTGTGATTTGCAAAAATAAAAAACTAAAATTAAAACTACTCAATTTCTAAGCTAAATTCTAGCAAACAAGCTTCCTAACTAGTCATGAAATACCAGAGCACAGTGATTTCAAATTTATTATGGGTTTCCAACACCTTACAACTGCAAAAAAATGAGAAAAACAAGTGGAAAATGGGTTTATTTCCTACCATGCGCCTTATCCACCCAAAGACACAAAGTGCGCATCTGTCTCAATAGAATGTGCACAGTCGGGCAAAAGCAAAAAAAATCCTCCTTCTCTGAGAAAAATTTCTCACTAAGGGTGACTGAAAGCGCTGAGAGGGTGCAAGAGTGATATTGTAGCAAGTCTAGCAGGAAGAAGGACCTGCATCAACAACCATTAACTAAAAATAAATAATCTAGTGGAGTCATCATTCCTGTGGTAGTGTATTCGGCGCATGGGTGGACGAAATACAGTATGCTTAGTATGGAGGTTGCTTACCGACATACAAGCCATAGGTCAAAGTGGTTTTTCAAACGTTAGTGGAATAAGTTCAACATGTAATAAGCTAAGTTAAATGGAAACATAGCATTTTACATAAACATTGAAATAAATAAATAAATAACAACATGCACAAAAAACATGCTCAATAGAGTAAACACACTAATAACTCAATGATGGAGAGATTTCTCCCTTTATTAGGTGTTGGTGGTAGTAGAAGATAGAATGATAAATCTCTTGTAGTGGATCCTTCGAGCTACAGAGCTCCAATATCCAAGACAAGGAGGTCTCTTCCCCTCAAGTTTTCAGCGAGCCTCTCTTCCCTCTCAAAGTATGGTATATCGATGGGCACATTGTGAAATCTTCTCTCTTGCATTGAGGTATTGGATCACCAGCAAATGAATCCTTCCAATCCTCTTTTTGTTGGAAAACACAAGCTGGTTTGTTGATGAGAAATTTGGCCAACATAATAATGTGTCTCCCATTTCTCTTCCCATTACTGGCTTTTATAAACAAATTTCAAATTTTGCCTCCCTCTCTTGGTCCAAGATGGATGGTGACACAAGGGTGGGGGTATGATTCCTTTTTGTGATGCACTAAAGCCTCAAGGTGGCTCAAAGGCGACTGTACTTGACTAGGTTGAGTGAGAATATTTTTCTCCAAGTGTGCCAAGTGGTCCCGGATAGTGACATCTAGGACCACGCGGCTATTGGAGGTATAGTCGTGCTCTTTGTGGCTATCGAATAAAAATCCACAATGCGCACTTAGGGCCAGTGCTTCTTGTGCGTGGTCCAAAAAATTTCATGCTGACATTAGGGAAATTTAAATTTACAGCTCCTGTAATGTATTTCTTCCCTGTAAATCTTTATTTGTACCTTTTTCTTGACATTTTCTAATGTCTTCTGCCTTTACAATTTTGCAGTGTTAACAACCATGTTAGAGGATGAAGTATTTATGGTTTTATTTTATTTTTTATTTAAATTATATATATTTCTTCTATTAGATATCTTATGTACTTTACTTTTGTGATTACACACAAGAATTTTGATTATGTGTGTGTAAGAGTAAATAGAGTGGAGAACTATATAAATGCATGGTAAAGATTTACTAGCTTTTTATTTTCAATGAAATATTTAAAGCGATGTATTGTTTAAATTCACGCCACTTTTCTCATTAATGTTGCTAACCATGTTATGGTCATTTTTTTAAACTATTATAATAATATTTTATTTTAAATGATTAAAAGAAAATGATCTTGTAAGGAAAATTTAGCCTATGAGTGGCCATGTCAAGCTTGCCAACTTTAAAATGCAATTATAGTAATGGTTTACTTGAGATTCATGAATCTGTGTCTTCAATCTTGAAAGATAAGGTGTGTTTGATGTAACATGCATTACTTCCTTTAATATTTCCATCTTTTGAGAAACTTCTTCATTATTTTATACTCCACATTATTTTATTTCTACCATCTCATTATTTTCCTTATATTATGTTTATTGTCTCTTCATTATCCTTATTAGTGATATTTCACATCATAAATCCATTCTATTAGTGTCTTACCAATTTCTTCAAACCAATCCTACTTACATTGTTTTTGGATCTTAGTGTCACATATGTGTTTTAATTATTTTGTATTAGCATCCTAATTCATTCATTTTAGCAGACTTCGTCTTTCATCAATGTACTTATTGAATCCTCGTATCCCCTTAAAGTTATATATTTAGAGTATTATGTGTCTCATTAGCAATTTTGACCATCTTACAAATATTGTGATTGGATCTAACCATATATTCTTAGTGGAAAATGGTGGCTATTCCCCATACCCAATATCACACACATTTTTTCTCTAAATGGATGATTTGATAAAACATAATATAGAGTGGTTATGGGTAGTTTGGTCACAAGTAACTTAGCCAAAAGCACTTGTAGGAGCTTAATAAACTCAATTATAATACTCAATTCATATTTTATGCCCGTCTAATAAATAAATGTCCTTGGAAAGTGACTTGCACCTTGCATGAAAATTTAGCCTACACATAAATCAACAAACTGTAAATTATGTTAGAAAATTGGAATCACATCATATCTAAGGGTATCCATATCATATGATTCCATTACTTGAAAAATAATTTATTTAACAATTTCTAGAACTAGGTAAGAGCCAATATATATTTTTTCATGGAGAGTCTATTTTTTATAACATGTACTAAGATGATTGTGGATGGTTTGTACACATGGGAATTTTATAGACACACATGTAGGAAATTATGGAGATCAATAATGTTACACAAGCCAGATTCTATGCACCTAGATGAAATTTTAAATGTGTCCCTAAATGGCTTCCAGAAATCAGTTGCAACATAACAAAAACAATAAATGTTTTGTGATAGATGATTTAGAAATTGGATTGGATTCATGAGTTCATGTTGGAGCTACATCAACCCGTTTCTATGAATCCATTTGCTAAAAAATGTTTTATTTGATCTCCAAAACTAAGATTTTTCTTAGTAAGTGAATGAATTTTTTGCAATAAGGGGTTGGTTTTCCAAAACATTAAATTTTTCTAGTGTGGATAGTGTTATCACATTGGATTCCACCAAAAACAATTACTATAGTTATTTTACTCAAATTTTCCATTGGTTACGGATTTCATGCCACTACACCAAATTATCAATTCTTGATGTCTCCCTAAATGGCTTCAAGAAAACCTATTTGTGTTAGAATTGTGACATCATATTATAGCTAGGACCACCTCCATCATATGATTTCTTTTTCCTCAAAAACAATTACTCTATAGTTAAGAGAGCTAGGGTTTCACTCAATAAGATACATTGCAATTTTTGCATTAAAGGGTTGATTTGTCAAAACATATTACCAAGAATTGGTGGGTTGAATAACATATTTTTTTGTAAAACACACTTTAAAAATCTTAGGAAACAAAAATATGGTTCTCTATCTAGATTTTATGTACCAAAACCAATTTCTCGATTTATTCCTAAATAACTTCAATGTGGGTTACAATTCACCATAAAATTATAACCATTAGTGAGATAAATAAATTGTTTCATTAAATTAGACTCATTTCATTGGATTGTAGTTAGGGGAACCGATATCCTATGTTTCCATTTCCTAGAAAATGTTTTGTTTCATCATTTTAAAAACTATAAATTCTCTTAGTAAGAGACAATGTTGTTTTTACACCAAGAGATCAATACTTAGAAAAAAAATACTAGTTTGGGAAATTGTAGGTAGAATTATCATGTTAATATTATGTAAGAAAACTTGTCACAAATAACAAACTCAATTATTTTACTCCCCATTTGGTTTTCATGCATTTGAAAAAAATGTATAAGTGTGTCCCAGAATGGATTTAAGAAGAGAGTTGCAAGTCACATTAAAAATATAAATGTGTCTTTGATAGATAAACTCACAATTTAATTGAACTCTTCACATTGGATTAAAACTTGGGCAATAACTATCTTTTGATTTTATTTCTTGCATAATATATGGAGTTATAATTTAGTTTTTTTTGCACTAAGGGTTCTATTTTCCAAAACACTAGCTCAGATGATTATGGGTAGTTTGATTCCATAAAATTTTCCAAACAATCAAGTAGGTGTTTATAAAACTAAATTGTGTTTCTATTTTTATACTTTATTCCCTCAAACCAAATTATTAATGTTCTTTTGAATGCCTCTATGAAGTGGGTTGTAGGACACTATAAAACTTTAACATGGACTTGCATTGATGAATATGCAATTGTGTTAGAATTATGACTGGATATTATAGATAGCTTCAACCCTTTTCTAAGACTCCATTCATTGAAAATTGTTTTATTCAATAATCTATAGAACTAGGTTTTTTCTCAGAAAGAGATAATGCAATTTTTGTTCTAAGATGTTGATTATATAAAACACTAGATTAGGAGATTATAGGTAGTATGATCACATTATCCTTATCCAAATACATTTTTAGGAGCTTAAAAAACTCAATTATGATGCAGTTTTAGACTTTATGATACTATTTAGAATTCTTAATGTGTGGTTGCATGGATTCTGAAGCAAGTTACAACTCACCATAAAACTCTAGCTAGACCTTGAACCAATGAACCATTGATTAAAATAATATTTTGACATTGGATCATATGATTCAATTTATTGGAAAATTTTGTATTCAAAGGCTCTTCAGAACCAAGGTTTTACTTAAGAGACAATGCATTTTTTGCATTTTATTTTGAAATTAATTATTTGTCACAAGGCTTTTTTTTAGGAATTTTTATTTTCTAGATGGATACTTAAGATAGATATTAAATAACATATATTGTATTTCATTTGGATAATTATGAAACACATATTTTTTAAAATGTAAATCATTATAAATTTTTTGAGCCCAATAATGACCATAGAAGATCCAAAGGAGATGGTATTTTCATTGGAGGATTTTTTTTTTTTTATAATGTATTAGCATCACTATTATTTTTTATTAGCATACTTCGACCCTTTCATCATTTTGGCAGCCTTTCCCAATCTTGGAGACAAGTTTTTTGAATGTTTGAATTAATTTGTCACTTGGGATCCTTGATAGCATTAGAAGCCAATTATGTTCCCCTATGGAGGAATTCATTAGTTTTGAATGAGATTATATCCTATAAGTTTCTAATATTAACACTTCTCTTTGATATGGGTAATATTTTACGTGATTTAGTAAAATTTTGGAAAGCTAATCAAACTCTTGATAGTCATATACATCTCCTTAACCAATATAATGGTCTTCGAAGCATTCAAAAAAAGTGATTGAAAAACATGTAGGAAAATACATAGATTTGTTGAAGGATTTAGAGAGATATGATAAACTAACTTATGGTTGTGATTCATGTGCCATTTATTTTCAAATCGGTAACATTACCACAGTATAGAGGAAATAATTGCATACCATCTAGCATGTGAGATTGCTTCTTCATGTTTCAGTTTATGGTTTGACAATGAAAATTCTATCTATAATATAGTGCTTTATAAAGATGAAATATTGGAATATTCATTATAGAGCATTCTCATTTTCCATTCATATTTATTTTTTACATCCATATTCTTTTAATATTTTCATATAAATTTATATTATATTTTTAGAAGGGAGAAAGGAACTTATATCTAAACACATTTATGCATCATGAAATTGAAAGAGAAATAAGAAAGAGAAACAACTCTGATATATGCATATTTCACCAAAGAACCTAAAATTGTTCTAGTTGTACACCAAACTTCACATTTCACACATATAATATCATTATGTTATTTGATACAATAACAAAATAAGAAAATGTATATTTAGTTTTAACAAATAGTACATTACCAAATTGAATTTCACGAGGGTGCATTTCATTATTTTTGTTCATAGAAATGTTGAACATGGATTATTTCTTTCTTTTTCTTTTCTTTCACCACTTTATGTCATATTTTTATTATTATTATAAATTCAAAGTTGTGGGTTATGAAGGTCATTTTTCGCAAATATTAATACATAATCAACAACATTGAAAATTGAAAATTATAAGGCATTCTCAATAAAATGATTAAGTCTGTCATCAAATATCCTTTAAGAAAATTTAGTTTCCTCTAGCACTCAGAAAAATCCCACTTTTAATGCAACAAACTTATAGATTTTTATACTTGGTGGCCTTATCTTTCACCTTGATCTTTTTACCACAAATATCAAGATCGTGGCCTCTCCCACAACATGTTTTGGTTTGAATGGTTTCAATAAATACAATTAATTTGTTTGAATGTTTCAATAAATATAATTAATTTCCTATTTCTACTACACAGCTTTCCTTCTTTTCCCTTTATGTTTTCCTTTGTTTCTACCTCTTATTCATGACTTTCCTTCTTTTCCCTTTATGTTTTCCTTTATTTCTACCTCTTATTCATTAGAATATTCAAGTTTATAATTTTTTTTATAAGTTAAAATGTCATTTTTGTTAGATTTTTCCAAGTATTCACATTAATTCTATAATTGTGTTCGTAGTCATATTTTATGTAGTTTTTTGGTGACTCAATATACATGTTAATGTTTTTCTAATTTCTAAAAATTAACATAATCATTTAACAAAATTAACAAACACTTCAATTCATTTAACATGTCCAATGAAACTATATATATATATATATATATATAATCTCAACTATGCATTTGATTAGATTAGATAACTATGCATTAGATAAAATTAATAATGGTGGTAACATTAGATTATGCAAGGGCTATATATGAGATTTAATTGGTGCAATCACAATGGATGAAATGATATGGGTTAGAATAGGGAAGAATAGTAGGTGATATATAGGTGGGAAAAGTATGGATGGATGTGATCGAAAAGGTTGGTGGGTGTGGCTAACAATAGAGCCCCACAATTTTTATGATTGATGGAACTACCGTATTAAGAAGGATAAATAGTATACCAAGGGTTATGAAATGACAACCAATGGATGAATAATCCTTATATCCTAGTACAAGAGGAGAAATGCTAGGTGAAATATCAAGTGAGGGCATTGGTGAAGTGAACAAAATAGCCAACATGCATAATAATTTTACTAGTAATAGAACATCAATCAATAAAAACTAGGATAAAAAATCTCACATCAAAACAAAATATAAATCAAGATAAGATGCTTTGGAATGGGGTGATTTTTCCATTATATGTAGAAAAAAGTAATTACTCTCTAAAACTAATAAATATAGAAACACGACAAATTTAAATTTTATTTATCATCAATAAACACATACCTTTGTGTTTTAAGGACATGACTATTTTTAGACTATTGTAATTATCTTTTTAACTTAATGGTTGTGGATTCTAGGATTTGAATTGACTCATTATGTAATTAAATTTTATATTATGAGTAATGTTTTTTCTTCTAGGAATGTATGGGAAAGAGAAATGAGTAATAAAAACTTCTTGGTATTCTATAAATGTAATAAGTAGTTAAATACACATGGTGGACCTTCCGAAATATTCTCCTAAAAATCCCAAAAGAAAATCGCCATTACAAGAATAACATAACAAGAGATAAATATTATGGTAAGAGGAAATTAGAACTTAGCTAGAGATAAATTCTATGTAGGGTGAAAAGTAAGAGAAAAATGGGAGAGAAATGCATGGTTTAAAGGAAAAAGTGAAGACATTTTCCTAATTAAAAGAAGAATCCCGAGTTATTAAAGGTGTGTAGACCATAAAAGAAGAATGGTGCTAAGAAAATTTTTGGAAGAAATTATAAAAAACCACAAAGGAAAATAGAAAAGGTTGTGATTTTTGGAGGAAAGAAGTCTAAGTCGAGGGGGAGTTGTTGGTGCTAGCCTATTGGTTTAGAGGAACATGCTCTCTCACATAGTTTTCCTAACAAGTTATATTGGTCACATAATTATTTTTCAATATTTAATACTTGTTAAGTGTATGTGAGAACTTGTTTTGATGTCTTATGGTGTGATATATATGTTTGTTCAACTAAAATGAAAGGTATTTTTTATCATTCTATGCAAATCCTTTTGGTGCGAGCTATGATTTTTGTTTGTCAAGTGAGCCTATGATTTATATCATCTTTTGAAGACCCACTTGTTGCCAATTGGTTTGGTTCCAAATTGAGGGTCCATCGAATTCCGTGGCCCAATCTTTATGAGAGAATCATACTCCTATTGCATGTATTCTCTCCATTCATCATGAGAAGGAACTACTTTAAAGGAGGTTGGCTTAAAATTTAGTAGAGAAATTAAAATCACAATTGCATGACACATCAATATTAGTTACATAACTCAACTTTCAATTTTCTACATCACCTCCATATTGTCTTGTAGAATTTTTGTTTCCATCCTTTCCCATGTCATCAGAATGGACACTTTTAATTGTCTTGATGAACCATTTTGGATGATTTTAGGAAGGTACACATTGTTTTTCTGGTGGCATTGTGTTATCATCAATACTTAGCCTCCCAATCCTCTCAATGGAATCATCAAATTGGCTTCCTACTCTAATGAAATGTTTAATTTAGGAGGAGGAGTCAGTTTTGTAAAGGGAGATTCAAAATACTAACCCAACATAGGTATGTATCCCCCTTCAATATTTGGATCTAATTGTTGAATTCATGATATGTCTTTACATGAGTAAAACTTTCTAAATGATCAAGTTGTTGCTTAATAGTTTCATCACTCTTGGTGGATTCAAGGAATAAAAAATCCCTAGAAAGTATGAAATTATTGTTTGATTAATAATAAATATGGTACACCTTGATGGTATTTTAACACCCCAAGAATAATCACTTGCAACTCGCATCAAGCTCGTTTCTTTTCTAGTTTGGAATCAAGGCATAACAGGTAGAACCAAACACCATACCACATTTCATATGGAGTCTTGCTACCAATAGCATGAAATGGAAACCTTCTCTTCACATACACTATACAAAGAACAACATTTTCCCATAACATCACTTTCACATTTTTGAAGAACATCATGGAATAAATCATATTTAAAACTCATGTTATTCCAATTTGTTGAGGATTACATAGAATTGTGGTTTGGTTTTAAATCCCTTGTTATCAAAGATAATATTCAAATTAATTATATTTATATTATTTTCCATTATCAATACAAAAATACTTAATATACATTTGTGCTTCATTTTGAACCCATATTTTTGAATTTCTGAATTTTTCAATATATTTAGATTTATATTTCAAAAAGTACACCTCATACATCCTCATGTGATAATAAATAAGATACATGATATATTTATTTCAATTCACATAAGGAACAATCATGAGGCCACACAGATTAAAAAATTTCAATCTAAGCTTCCTACATGTTTTAGAATTGGAATCATCGAATTTTTGTTTTCTATATTTTCCAAGGTATAACCATGAAATTGTTTCAAATTCGCTAGAAAGGTAGGTAAATCAAAGACACCATTCTTCTTCAACAAACAAGGGATGCCATAATTAATGTTCCCAAATCTAGCATGCCAAAAAAGACTAAATGATATTTTAGCTTCATTGTGACGAGTGAGGTATGCAAATTTTATTGCATGTGCAAATGTCCCCTTCAACTTGAGTGGTATTTCATATTCCAATGTTGTCATCATAACCATGTTGTTAGAATCCCTCTATATTTCAAAATTTTAATTTAAGATGTGAATGGAATGGCCTTGATATTGAATGCACAATAGAGACAACAAATTCTACAACCTCTCAGGAAGATAGATAACAACACATAGAAGAAAATCCAAGAATATTGTCAACTTGAGTCTCACTATGTCAATTCCCAAAGGTTTGAGGCTAGATTTTTCTAAAAAACACGTTGTGCCAAATATATATTCGTTGAATCTTTTAAATTCTTATGTTTGAAAGGTCATGTGGCATGTTGCAATTGTGTGAAGTAGCCAAGCATCTCCCTAAGAAGCACATGAAATATTAAAAAAATCCTCATACACTCCAATATTGTACTGCGCAACAGTGTAATGTTTATATTCAGGTGCATTACATTTTGTCAAGTCTGAAATTTTTCCTTTATCTTCTTTATTTTATTTCTATTTTTTAATCCTATATCATGTCACTCTACATGTCCTTGAATCATGTTTCTTTCTACTACAATGGACACAATGAAGATGTATTATCTCACTTTGGTCTTGTCTACCCCCCTACATATGAAGTTCCTTCTTCCATGCCCTCTTTTAATGCTTCCTCATATAGGAGAATAATGTGAGTGATTTTTCCCTTTCTGAGCAAGGCACTTCCTCTCTTTAGTGGGATGTGTTGTCTTCTTCTTCTTCTTTCTAAAATATTTCTCACATTTTGCAAATTTTTTCACTAGAGAGTTAAATGCAATAGAATTCATTTGACCACTAGCTTGCAAGGACTCAAGATAATAAGAGTATGTATGGTAGAGAGCCTTGATGAAGGTTATGAGAAGAAGATATATCTTTACTCTAGTAGCATCATGTCATTAATGATGCCTTTGATTTCTAATTCTAAATTCATGGGATATTCATCCTTTAACTTGAGGTGGAAGAGTTTTACTAGTAATTATATGAATTCAAGTTCTGAGTGAGAGTCATACAAATATTTCATCTAATTTTAAGCACCATGATCATTATTGATTAAAATTATATGACAAATCACCTCTTCACTTACAGTAGTAGTAATAAGGGCATAGTATTATTTGTCCTTATTCTTCCAAATGGAAAGTTCTTTGGTAGATTTTAGATTAATAGGTC
Organism: Pinus albicaulis; assembly: GCA_034641835.2. Taxonomy (NCBI): domain Eukaryota; kingdom Viridiplantae; phylum Streptophyta; class Pinopsida; order Pinales; family Pinaceae; genus Pinus; species Pinus albicaulis. The sequence continues at coordinate 62,150 of JAXQQM020092850.1, read as the reverse complement.
CTTTTGACTTTTTTTGCACCTCTAATCTAGACTCATCTTAAAATTCTTCAATGGGATCTCCTTATCAAATTCCATCTCACAAATCATTACAAATCAACATGTGCATGCTTGATCTTCTTTAATTATTCGGGATAGTTATCCATGTCGATAACCATGATGCCAACTATGGAATTGAGACAATTAATTTATGCATCCACTACATTAAACAAAAGGAAAATGTTATTTTCCAATAATAAATCATAGAGACTCAATGAATCAAACTCTCATTAATGGGATATGCACAAAGGTTATCATAATTTCAAACGAACTACTTCTATGTCCTTTGTATTGACTCAATGGAGAAAATATAGCAGAGTTCAATCAAATATAGATTGGAAATCATGTGCAGGCAGTAGTTGAAGGTTGTGGAGGTACTCTTGCACTCAAATTCTATTTCCATGGACATCACTAACCAAGATCCGAGATAAGTTATTTCAAAGGGGATGCATACTTTCTATGGTAAGAAGACTAGCTGGTTGGTTTGGTATATCAATGCTAGTGGAAAGTGTATAGGTTTATAATTCTAACGACTCTCTATCTATGATATTGTGCTAGTGGAAAGTGTATAGGTTTATAATTCTAACGACTCTCTATCTATGATATTGTGTGATTTTGTCGAGAGGCGCATTCTATAGCCCAGTATGACCCCCATGTGTAAGTATGTCGAAAGCCAAAATAGAAAGACTAAAGAAAGCTTAAAAATTAAATCTAAACAATGTCGTCTTAAACAATCACTTAGATAACCATATAAATCCACAATTAAAAATTCATTAAAAACAAATTAAACTATATAAATTTAAAATATGAAGAGATTTACGAACACTAAAAAAAAACGGTAAATAAATAAAAATATAAATAAACTAGAGGTATGGTAAATAAATAAAACCTCTTTTTATACTTACTCTAGAAGAGATATTGTAAATAAATAAAAATATAAATAAACGAGACGTACCATGGGCAAAATACCATATTTATAAAAGAGGTATGGTGAATAAATAAATATAAAAGAGGTATAAAGAGGTAAGGTAAATAAATAAAAATATATCAAATAAGATTAGAAATCAACATCTAATTATATTTGAAGTTTATGACCCAAATATCATTAACCAAATTATTATTAATACCATACAAAAAAATATATTATTAACCCTAACATTAATATTAATACTATAATTATTGTTAAATCTAATGTTCATATTAGTATATTATAATATTAATATTATTAAATTTAATAACTTTAGATTAATACAATATTAAACTTGTTATATTATAATATATATTAATATATCATGATATATATATTAACTCTAGATATATATGGGAGGGAAGAACAAAGACATATGATAGAGGTGGATAAATAAGGGGGGTGACAAGGGAGAGATGGAGATAAACTGAAGGAGAAAGGAAAGGAGGAATGAAAAGAGGGAGAGGGAGAGGAGTGAGAGAGGTATAGGATGGTAATAGAGGGATAGGGAGACATAAAGATGGAGGTGGGATAGAGAGAAGGAGAAGGGATTAGAGGGTAGAGAGAGAGAGAGGGATGCGGGAGATAAAGGGAGATAAAGGAAATGAGAGAGGGGAAGAGAGTGATGGGGGAGGACAAAGGATTGTAGGGGTGAGAGAGAGAGAGAGAGAGAGAGAGGGATAGAGATTGGGGAAGATAGAGGGAGAGAGAGGAAGGAAAAGAGAGGGGAATTGAAAGATACGAGGAGAGAGGGAGGGATAGAGAGATGGTGTTGGAGGGGGGGAGAGGGAGGGATAGAGAGATGGATATGGATGGGGAGAGAGGGAGGGAAGAAGAAATAAATAGAGTGAGTAGTGGAGAGAGAGAGGGAGTGAAAAGGGATAGATGGAGAGAGATTGTGTATGTTTGGGGGTGAGATAAAGAGACAAATAAGGAGATATGGAGAGAAGTGGGGAAATAAGGAGAGAGAGAGACATATAGTGACAAAGTTGGAAGTTGAAGGTAGAGAGAGAGAGAGACAAAGGTGGGAGAGAAAGGAAGGGAGAGAGTGAAGAGAGCTAGGGAAAAAGAGATAGAGATGGAGGGGGAAAGAGAGGGATGTAATAATAAATACATAGAGAGTGAAATGTGGAGAGAGAGAGAGAGATGAGGAAGATGGAGAGAGAGGGAGAGAGGATAGCAGAAGGGAGAGGGAGAGGAGGAGAGACTGATAGATAGATAGATTAGAGAAAGAGTTTGTATGTTTTAGGGTTGATATAGAGAGAAAGAGGGATATAGAGATATAGATGGAAGGTGAAGAGAAATAAGAGATAGATGGAGACAAGGAGGGAGGGACAAAGAGATTGATAGATATAGAGTGAGAGAGCGTGAGTGTTTGGGCGGGATATATATATATATATATACATTGATTTCAGTGTAGATTATGATTTATAATCCTATTTGATTGCTTGCACTAGATGCATTGATTTTGGTGTAGTTGTTTATCTCTAATGATATTAGATTACTCACACTACATGCATTGATTTCAAAGTAAATGATTTCTAATCCTATTTGATTTCTTGCACTAGATGCATTAATTTCAATGTAGATGTTGATTTTTAATTATATTTGATTGCTTGCACTAGATGCATTGATTTCAATGTAGATGATTTCTAATCATATTTGATTGCTTGCACTAGATGCATTGATTTCAATGTAGATGATTTCTAATCATATTTGATTGCTTGCACTAAATGCATTGATTTCAGTGCAGAAGGTGATTTCTAATCCTATTTGATTGTTTCCAGTAGATGCACTAATTTCAGTGTAGACGTTGCCTTTTAATCCTATTTGCCTACTTGCACTAGATGCATTGATTTGAGTGTAGATGTTGATTTATAATCCTATTTGATTACTTGCATTAGATGCATTGATTTTAGTATAGATGTTGTTTTCTAATCTTATTTGATTTCTTGCATTAGATGCATTGAATTTAGTGTATATGTTGATTTATGACTTGATGTAATTGTATGTATGATGGTACATTAATTTTAAAGTCATTGGATTAATAGTGTGCATTGATTTCAGTGTAAGCACAAAAAAATGTTGACAATGTACATTGATTTTTTTGTTATAGTAATTAAACCTATTAATATTGGAGAGCAAGAGAAAGAAGGTATGATGTTTACTACAACAACTCGACCTAAATATTTACATGGTTTATGATTCCAACTGTCCTTTTCATATAATTGATATGAAAAGGTGACAAAACTAACAAGGGTGACAATAAGAATAGTAGAAGAAAATAGTTTGAGATTGATCACAATGAAGAATATTTGTAATTGACTACATTCTTATTATTGACATTTTCTATCATTCAATATTATTGCATTGTCACTTTGCATTCAAAATTTTTATTTCATCATTTTTCACCATTAAAGTTATTTTACAATATTTATCATCTCAACAAACTGAGGTAACTAAGAAAATTTTAAATTAAAACGACTCGATAAATCTCAAACATATTTAGCATATTTAAAATAGTTATATTATTATTAGATGTATTTACATATTATTGATAATATTAATCATATGTTCCTCATATTATCAATAGATTTTCCTTCACCACACATGACTAAAACCGACCTAGATCCATCTTAACTTTGGATCTATCAAACGCCAAGAGGGATCAAATATCTCGATGTGCAAATATTTCCTCAAGTTTTACACTCAAAAAAGAGGTTTGCACCTCGAGAGATATGATCCCTCTCGACGCTTGATAGATCCAGAGTTAAGATGGATCTAGGCTGGGTTAAACCCAAAGGTTCATCTTGGTCGACATAAATAATATTCCAATTGTAGACAACAAAGAAAAAAAATTGGATGCCAAGAGAACCCTATCAACCATGTGAGTGAAGAGTACGAGGGAATAAGATTGATGTGGCATGAGAAAGATCTCTGAGAGAGAGTTGCGTGCTTATATAGAATGATTTGGGACTAAGTATTAGAGGGAGAGGACACTACATCCCATGGGATATTTTTTGAAATTCAAGAATTTTTTCTGATGATGTGGAAACTAATAAGCATCAAGCAAAGAGAGAGAGAGAGAGTTGAGGATGCATCCCAAAGGGAATTTCAGTGGTCGATGAGGACTGAGAAAGGGTAATGTAAAATTTTATAAAGGGGATAGACTATTGCATATAGAAGTATGATGTAGCAACAAAGCTCATATGTGAGAGAGATTCATGTAGTTCAAAATAACGTTGAAGGTTTGATACCATTACAAAATGAGGATAAACTCCACAGTTGAATGAATTCTCATTAAGGCGTAATGCGTATATAAAACAGTTGATGCAACCTTTGGTTTCATATTCAAAGGTTGAATGACTATTCCTATCCACCTATGACTCTTCATTTTCCATTATTTATAATATTTATAATTGACACAAAATCCCAAAGGATTGTGAATCCAATAGTCATAATGGTAATTTGAACAACACCATCTTCCACTATATCCCAATAATGGAGTGAAGAAGTATGATTTCTATACCACCCTTTCTTGAGCCTTATGAGTTTTAATTATGCTTGATGTTGTGATAGGACACCACTCTTTCTTTCCCTCTTTGTTCATGTTAGATAACTTATATAATAAGTACCAAAAAATAAGCTTATTGTTAATAAGAGGAACATTTTCGTCTAAAATGAGGGTAAGATAAGGTAAATTGTCTTTAATTTTAAAAATTGTTTATTATAAAATGCTTTTCTATTTGCTTGTTTTTCCTCAAACTATCTTTAAAAACAATGCATTCCCTAACTTCACAAATATAGAAGAACATGGTGATAATAAGTGTAAAACATAGAAGAACATGGTGATAATAAGTGTAAAAGAGAAACTTTTTTACCCATATCCAAGACTCATCTTCTTTACAATTGGTCTCAAAGCCATAGTAAGTTTTCCAACCTCCACACTTATGTAAAATGCCTTGTTCTATATTGTTATTATAAATAAAATTAAGATATGTAAACTTAGTATTCACAAATATACATGATCTACTAAAAAAATATGAGAATATTAATTTTGTTTTTGAAATTATCAATATATTTTATCTTAGATGGCTAAAGCAATAATTGTTATTATCTCCCACCACTAAAGTTCAATTCTTAGAAATGAAATGATGAGTTTATTATAATAACTTCAAATTTTGTTGTTGAATATATATATATATATATATATATTCCATAACTCTCTCATAAAATATAATGACTAAAATTTATTCTTAATATATTTCAAAAAGCTAAAGCTTATTAACTTTAAAAATTAAAAGATTTATTACAACATTTATTGAACCCGAGTGATTTTTTTTTTAATTCAGAAATTGGAGTAATTTAGTGGTCGCCCAAAGCTAAAGCTTATTAACTTTAAAAATTAAAAGATATTTTACAACATTTATTGAACCAGAGTGATTTTTTATTTTTTAATTCAGAAATTGGAGTAATTTAGTGGTGGTCCAGGAAACTTCCCACTTAACCCAAGTCCTGTCGGACAATCAATCATGATTGTGGAAGATATGATCATGTGCTAGAAAAAAGAAAATGAAGACTCGGTAAGTCGGTAAAGCCGTGTCCCGCTCGACTCACTCAAATCAACTTTATCCGTAACTCCACTCACTCAAATCAATCTCACAAAGCAAGTGGCATACAAGAATTGAATTCAATAAAAACAAAAATCCGTGCAATAATTGAATTGAAGCGGCATCACCAATGATCTCTCACCAGTGAAATAACGAACGATCGCTGTCCGTGCCCAACTTCCTACAAAGCTCGATTCTTTTCTTATTTTTGAAGACCGTATCCAATAAGCTTTTCTAAACGCTGAAGGTGACAAGGACAGCTACAATAATTGCACCAACTCAACATACCAGCGTACTCACAAATAATGAAATATTCATTAAAATTTAAATACTGATATTAATTTATTAATCACAAGGACAAGTATACAATAAGCTGGATAGTCATGCAATAGGAAAGGATTTCTATCCCCACTTTATATATAATTTAATTGTATTGTATTGTATTGTATTGGGAAAAAATAAATAATATTCCATGCCTAATCTCATTGCAACGTTATTTAAAGTAAGGTATGTGGTGTCTTCCTCTCTATCTCCATGTCCTCACATCGCATCAAAAATAAATATATACATGTATATTATTTTTTCTTACAATAAATTTAATTTATAATAATATTATATTTATTAAAAAATAAATATTAATTTATAAATAATATAGTATTCATTAAAATTTAACAATTATACTCATAAATAATAAAATATTCATTAAAATTTAAATACTAATATTAATTTATTAATCACAAGAACAAGTATCCAATAAGGTGGATAGCTATGTAAAAGTTTTTTTCCCTTTTCAAATTTTACCTTGTACACTAATAATTTTTTACTATAATATAATTTAGATATGAAAAAATAAATAATAATAATAATAATAATTATCTAATTTTAAGGTCATTGCCAAGTCACACACTAAAGTGGTGTATGCTACTTACTTATTTGTGAGACAAGAGACCATACACCAAAATGGTGTATGTGACCTTCTTGTTTGTGAGACAAGTGATGGATAGCGAGAGGATTCAATCACACAATAACACAAGTATTTCACACATAAAACAATGAGTTGTTGCTTTTCATTAATCACAATCTCAATCAATGAATACAATGAACCCGGTGAAGGGTATTTAACCTAAATTGACATGCACACACTCTCACATAGCTGAACTTGATCAACTCACTTAACTCAGTCTCTAACTCACTCACCAAATCTATCTATAACTCGACTCAACTAATTCACTTAACTGTTTGTCTAACTCTGCATGCGGGAAGTAATTATATATTTTAACACTCCCCCTTAATTACGACCGCTAAACTAAAACATAACTCATGACAACTCAAACATGCCTGCTGGTCTATGTCTCAGCTAGCCTTACAACACCCAAGTTTCTTTTGTGAAACTCAAACAAATCTACTGCTAATAGCTTTGTAAATATATCATCCAATTGATCACTCGTTCTATAAGGCTTCGAGTGAACTTCTCCATTGCTCACAAGTTCTCGAATAAAGTGATATCTAGTATCAATATGCTTTCTCTTTTGATGAAACACACTATTCTTGGATAGTGCAATCGTTGATGTGTTGTCACAATATATCGTTGTCGATCCTTGTTGTTGCTGCTTGAGTCCATCCAATACTCTTCTTAACCATACTGCTTGACATGCTGTTGAAGTCGCTGCTACATATTCTGCTTCCGCTGATGATAGTGTCACAATAGGCTGCTTCTTAGATGCCCATGCTATCACTCCTGAACCAAGATGGAACACATAACCGGATGTGCTCTTCCGATCATCCAAACTTCCTCCAAAATCACTATATGTATATCCAATCGATTCTTTCTTTTCTGTACTTGCATACATTATGCCATAATCTCTGGTTCCTGCTATGTATCTCAAAATTCTTTTTTCCAACACTCCAATGTGTGCCTTTTGAAGTCTCCATAAATCTGGAAATCAAACTTACTCCCTGCATAATATTTGGTCTTGCCGCTATGAGATACATGAGGCTGCCAACCAATCTTTTGAATAGAGTTGGATTGACATCTGCTCCTTCATCATCCTTGCTTAACTTTGTACTTGTTGCAATTGGTGTAGGTACAGGTTTGGAATTATCCATCCTAAATCTTTCCAACAAATATCTGGCATACTTATATTGACAAATAAATATTCCTTTTTCAGATTGCTCAACTTCAATGCCAAGAAAGTATTTCATGAGACCTAGATCTGTCATCTTAAATTCTTTCATCATGGCTGCTTTAAATTCATATATTTCAAGATCACCTGTAAAAATCATATCATCAACATATAAGAAAACTATCAAAATCTGTCCATGCTCATTTACCTTTGTGTATAAGGTAGGCTCAATGTTGCTTCTGCAAAATCCATTCTTGATCATGTAGCTGTCAATTCTGCTATACCATGCTCTACGTGCTTGTTTCAGTCCATAGAGCACTTTCTTCAATCTGTAAACTTTATCTTCTTTACCTTCAACTTCATATCCTGGAGGCTGCTGCACATAAATTTCTTCTTCTAAAATTCCACTCAAGAAGGCTGATTTGACATCCATCTGATATACTTTCCACTTGTTCTGAGCTGCTGTCACCAGAACTGCTCTTACAGTATCCAATTTGGCTACCGGAAAAAATGTTTCCCCAAAGTCTATTCCCGGTTGTTGTGAGAATCCTTTGCTACAAGTATTGCTTTAAATCTGTCAATCTCACCTTTCTCATTCACTTTAGTCTTGTACACCCACTTCACACCGATGAGATTTTTATCGTTTGGTAAATCAACCAAATCCCATGTATCATTCTTTTCAATTGAATTCATCTCTTCATCCATGGCTTGCACCCAATTTTCATCTCTAATTGCTTCTTTAAACGAAGAAGGTTGGAATGCCAACAATGAAAAATTTGAACTAACATCCGAATCATCATAAATATCTTTCAGACTTTTCATATTTTTCTTACCATTGCTTTGTTCATTACCTGATTCACTGCTTGGAGAATTCTACTCTGTTGATCTACTTGAAGATCCATGCTACTCTGAAAATATTGGAGTCCTTGCTAGTGTGACTCTGTTTGGTGTCTGCACTCTTGATTCTTGCTGCTCCTCTTCTTCTACATCATCCTCCTCCATCTATGGTGTTTGTGCATCGGTTAGTGTGTCTACAGTCCCATTCCATGACTCTTGTTCTTTGAACACAACATCTCTGCTAATGATTGTCTTCTTCGTGACAGGATTATACAATTTGTAAGCTTTTGACTGCTCACTATAACCAGTAAATATACATTTTTTACTTTGATCATCTAATTTGCCTCTTATTTTCTTAGGCACATGTGCATAGGCTACACATCCAAAAACTATGAAATGAGATACACTGCATAACATACCTGAACATGCTTCTTCTAGAACTCTATTCATCACACTCTTTGTAGGAGATCTATTTATCACATAAACAACACATGCAATTTCTTCTGCCCAATACTCATTAGAAAAGTGTCTTGCTTTCAACATGCTCCTTGTCATGTTCATGATGGTTCGATTCTTTCTCTCTGCTACAACGTTCTGCTACGGTGTGTATCTGGTCGTAAACTGTCCTCTGATTCCTTGTTGTTTGCAGTACTCATGGAATGCCTTTGAATCGTATTCTCCACCATGATCCAATCTCAATACCTTGATCTGTCAATCACTTTGGTTCTCCACTAAGGCTTTGAATTCTTTTAACTTTGCATAAGTTTCAGACTTTCGCTTCAAAAAGTAAACCCAAATCTTCCTACTATAGTCATCAATAAAGGTGAAAAAGTAACAACTTCCACCAATCGACTGTGTCCTCATAGGTCCATATAGGTCGGTATGCACCAACTCAAGTGGTTTCTTTGCTCTGTAAGAAACTCCTTTCGGAAAACTTTCACGATGTTGCTTTGCCATGATGTAACACTCACAAGTGCTAGCAGGTTCTTTGATGGGAGGTAAACCTCTGACCATCTATTTCTGCTGCAACAATCTCAAACCAGAAAAATGCAAGTGTCTAAACCGAAATTTCCATAACCAGTAATCATTAGAACATGTAATTGTAAAAGAACTAACCTGATCATTGTAGTTCATAATTAGAGGAAAGAGTCTATTCCTCTTCACCTGCACCTTTGCAATCAGCTGCTTGCTTGGGGATTTGTCGTAAATAACACATTGTTGCCCCTGAAATATAACTTTGTATCCTTTCTGCATCAATTGACCAAAACTTATTAAATTGTGTTTGAGTTCAGGGACATAATATACCTCTGATATGGTCTTTGGCTCCCCCTGCTTGGTCACAATGTTGACCACTCCTTTTCCATCTACATCCACAGTCCTGTCAATCCCCAACTTTACCTCTGTCTTCACAGATGCATCTAAATTTGCAACCAAATTCTTGTTGCCTGTCATGTGGTTATTGCAACCACTATCTAATAGCCAAACCTTATCAGACGGTGCATGCATGGTGTTGCATGCTAGAAACATGGAGTCGGTATTCTCAGTACTAACATTAGCTCTCTGATTTCCTTGATCAACTATCTTCTTCCTACAATCACGAGCATAATGACCAAATATATTGCAATAATAACACTTCACCTTTGATTTGTCAAACCTTTGATTGTTGTGAAAGCTTTTGCTGCTACTGCTTCCACTATGATGCTCATGCTCTTCTCGGCCATCTCTCTGACCACCATAGCTGCCGCCTCATCCTCTGCCTCGACCTCTTGAAATATAAACTTGAATTTTGAAGGCGATTTCTAAAGTGGAATCATTATTTCTATCTATCCTTGCCTCATGTGATAGAAGGGATCCCATCAACTCATCAATTGTCAGTTTTTCCAAATCCTTCGCTTCTTCTATGGTTGCTACCACAACATCAAACTTCATAGACAAAGATCGAAGAACCTTCTCGATCACTATTCGATCTTTAATATCTTCACCATAGATTTTTAACTGATTGACGACAGACATGACCCTATTCATGAAGGAATCAATGTCCTCTACCTCCTTCATTTGCAGACTTTCAAAGTCTCTCCTAGTATTTTGAAATTTAACAATATTAACTTTGGCCATACCTTGATAGCTTGTCGCCAAAGTTTCCCATGCTTCCTTTGCTGAAGAAGTTATCATGATCTTCTAGAACACTGCTTGGTCCACTCCCTGCTAGATAAGAAGCAACGCTTGTGCATTCTTCCGTTTGTCTTTCTTCCATTGCTCTCTGTCTGCATTGTTGAGGGCTCGTTCTTCTGCGTCGATTTGAGGTTCTGCAAACCCAAACTTGACATGATCCCATACATCATGCGCTTTTATCATAGTCTCCATTTTAATAGCCCACACATCGTAATCTTTCCCAGTGAAAGATGGAAGTTGTGGCTGAAAATTTGATGTGGCCATCTTGCTTCAAAAAAAAATTGTCTCTGACAAAAACCCTAAATTTCTTTTCTTTTTTTTTGGTAAAGGCTTTGCAAAGCTCCTTAAAAAAAAATCCCTTTTTTTTTATTTTTATAAGGGTTTATAAAAAAAAACCTTTCTAAAAAAACACTTTTGATTAATGGATTTTTTTTTTTTTTTTTTTTTTAAAAGAATTTTTATAAGAAAACTCTTTATATTAAAAAATATCTTAAAAAAATACTTATGAATGAAACCTTGCAATTCAAATGCTCCTTTATAATAATTCGAACTTTGTAAAACTTTTTAATAATTCAAACGCTCTCATCCACGTATTGTTTTTTGATTTCCCAAAAAAAACAAACAGGTCACCCACGTGACTTCGAATTAAGTATGATACCTTTTCAAAAAGCTCACGGTCGCGTGACTTTTGTCGGATTTTGGCTTGACTTCGACTGTCGCACGCGATTAATATAGAAAACCGCGGATGTGACCCGATTTTTGGCCAATGATTGATAAGTGTGCCAAAACTACCGCAGTATTTTCAAGGAGAGGTTGCGGACCTCCGCAGGTGCGGCACTACAAACGTGCGGACCTCCGCGGGTAAAGAAAAGTTTTTAAAAAAATCTGGCCTTTCTGCTCTTGCCTGTTTCTTTGGCTCTGCTCACCCATGGATCTTCTGATCCTTCCTCCGCTCTGATACCAATTTGATGGATAGCAAGAGGATTCAATCACACAATAACACAAGTATTTCACACATGAAGCAATGAGTTGCTGCTACTCTTCATTAATCAGAATCTCACTCAATGAATACAATGAACATGGTGAAGGGTATTTAACCTAAATTGACATGCACACTCTCACATAACTGAACTTGATCAACTCACTTAACTCACTCTCTAACTCACTCACCAAATCTATCTATAACTCGACTCAACTAATTCACTTAACTGTTTGTCTAACTTTGCATGCGAGAGGTAATTATATATTTTAACAACAAGAGAGACACCAAAATGGTGTATAAGACCATCCTTGTTTATAAGACAAGAAAAACATCATGTCCTTTCCACTCTCTATCTATCTCCTTGTCCTCACATCGCATCAAGTGACCCTATCTCGAGATATTCTCAATCGCAATGTTAATAACTATATAACTTTTTCTTTTAATTATCTCATCGAAATTGTTCCGGCTCATTTTATTGATGAGTGAACTATATTTTTCAATTCTCAGACGTAATTAATTCAGTGGAAAAAGTAGAATAACTATATAACTTTTTCTTTTAATTATCTCATCGAAATTGTTCCGGCTCATTTTATTGATGAGTGAACTATATTTTTCAATTCTCAGACGTAATTAATTCAGTGGAATAAAATTTCTCAAAGCCTACCCCAACCAAAAGAAGCTAATCATCAACATAGATAAAGTGATGGGAGTAGTCTATACTGCGACTTTTTGGAGATCGATGTGACCATGGCATGGATGGACATACATACCATGGTGAAGGTCTCTTGTGTTTTCGGCGGTTTCTCTGACAACTTTTCTAGCGTGTTTGCTCTATAGCTCTGACTCTCAGATAAGACAGTCCTCTACATGCATTCAATGCCAGTTTTGCGCCAAAAAATTCAAATTTCAAATTCTTATCTCCCCACTTCCAAATTAAAGGATTGCGCGCGAATTTTTCTGAAATGAATTACATTTCAAAACTCGTGGTGACGATGGATGCTTGCAGATGAGGTGGGCAAGTGAACCTGTTAGATGTTTCTTATAGTGCTTTCGTGGCGTGGGTTCGCATGGCACTTGTTCTCAAAGGGATCCATTTCGAGTTCATCGGAGAAGACATCACAACAAGATTGAGCTGACCCTTGTTTACAAAAAGATTCCCGTGCTATTCCACAACAAAAAAACTGTTTGCAACTCAGTAATTATTTTGCATTACATTGAGGAGACATGGAACACTACGACGCAAAATATTATGCCGAAAGATCCATTTGACCGAGCCATTGGCCACTTCTGAGCTGTCTCCTTGGGGACAAGGTAAATAACCCATTCTTTCGTCATCCTTTATTTGAATCTTTGAAAGTTTTAATTAATTTTTTTTATATTTTGTCTTCAGAGTTTTCAGTTTTCAATGAGTAGGGTAAGCAGCAACAGAAATCGGTGGATTAATCGGTGACGAACTTTCTTTTGTTGGAGGAAGCCTTGTCCAAAAAACTATATTTTGGAGATGAGATAGGGTTATTAACATTGCCTGGGGAGAAACACTGGTATTCATCAAAACGCTCGAGAAGGTTGCCAATATAAGTTGGGTTTGCAGAGGTATACAAACTCAACTTACACGATGTAATCGTGTGAGGCAGCTAAGTCAACTTTATTTTTTCAAAGTTACTGTCAGTATTTCATAACTGGAATGGCTTTTAGTTAGCCAGCCTGCCCATGGGTAATAAATCCAAGGTTGAATAACTGGCTTATAAAAATCTAACGTTTGATATATACAGCCCGGTATTGTATTTATGGCTCATTGGTTATTTTTAACAGTTAGTTTTAGCTATAATCATAAAATTCTGCATAATGATGGCCATGTCTGTAATGTTTTTGATATTTTTAAATAGATGGAGTTTTCACTCAAATTTATTATTTGCCTTTTGATTGATTTTGTGTATCGTTTAAAAAAATAATTAAGATTTTATAAATTGAAAATTACAATTTTCTAACTACTTAGTGCTTACTATTATAGTTTTCATCATTTTGATATGAACAATTTTATATAGTTCCACACATGGAAATTGTTTTATAATTTTGATTGTGTCATTGAATTTTACTTCCACACTTCTATGTGCATACTTAGCAGTCTATGGAGTTGGGAGAATTACTGGATGGACAAAAATGGCCAGAATCCAGGTAAAAAAAATTCAATAAATCTTATAGTAGCAGTGTTTGAATCATGTTTTTTTATGGTGGAAATGGATTCAGCACCATCAAAAAAATCTGGGGCACCCAAAATATTGAAGTTTGACAGCAACAAACTAGATTTTCAAAAATCTCTACCTAATTTTATTAAAATCTTACCAAATTTCCTTAATTTTTAAAGACAAAAACGGACTAATTAAACTACTACACTAAAATAATGTATTTATAACAATAAGACATATGCACAATTCCCAACGTTTAGCATTTTCAAGTAACCTGAAGCTCAACAATCCAAACAACAAGATATATGTTCCTTCCATTCTAGCAGAGACATTAATGTAAATGGCTCCAACACGTGGCAGAGATAAAAGGATTTTTAAAATAATCTAATAATGTGCATCTGACATAGCTGAAGTGAATTTGAACAAATCCTAATGGATATTTTTTCTAATCTAAAATTAAAAATGACCCCAGCCAACCTAAAGTAATAAATATAACTTTGATAACAATATTTATAGTTAATAATTTAGCTAGTTGGATTTATATTGAGTAGTTGGGTGTAATGTTTATTATCTTTTTCTCAAGACTAAAATATTACAAGTGACATAATATATGCACTAATATTACAAATTACAAGTGACATAATATGCAGTGATGTTTTATTTTAAATATAAAGATATTTGTTTTATTTGAAATATAAAGATATTTTTAGTGATGGAATTTTTTTTTGCAATTAGTTAATATATAAAAATATCAATTTGAATTTTTAAAAATATATGTTATTTTATTTTTATTATAGAATATAAGTCTAGAGATAAAATTCCTAAAAAAAATGTGTCATTTCATTTTTATTAGAGAATTTAAGCCAAGAGTTGTCATTTAAAAAAAAAAGGTAAATATTAAGCATGATTTTCTAAGCTAATGATCGGTTATGTCATTTCACTTTCAATAAAGAATTTAGGCCAAGAGTTGTAACTCCATAAATAAATGAAAATATTAATGACCATTCACTAGTCCATTGATTGGTTTAGTGTCTTTCTATTTTTTTAATTGGGTAAACATAAAAAGTTATTCAGTGGACAAGAAGGAAAAAAAAGGTAAGCCAATGAAAAAGCTATATTCAACTAACATGATGAAAAGAAAGTAAGCCAATGAGTGGATGGTGCTTAATAAATTGACATGATGAAAAGAAAGTAAGCCAATGAGTGAATGGTGCTTAATATTTCTCAAAGGTAAAAACAAAAAACAAAAAAAACAAAATTCTCAAACCCGATTAAGCAAATATATGGACCTTTGATGCAACTTAGTACCTTTAAGCTCATTGAGGGTTATATGAATTTACTTAGGTAGTAATAAGCCGAAAGATAACCCATAATAATAATCTTTTCGATCGTTGTTGCAACCTAAACTAGCCTACGCTGCCCTCGGCTGCGCATCTCCTTATTTGCAGCCTAGCTGCCATGGATGCTGGAGGGGGTGTTGATCCCCTCCCCCCCAGCCAGATGTTATTGCCTTTCAGAAACTTGTTGCAGGTGGGAACAAGAGGCCCCTGACCAAGACACAATAGAAGTTCGTGAAGAAGCTTGACTGCATCCCTTCAGTGGTGTTGTCGGTCGAAGAAACATGTAGATATTCTCTTAATATGGTTGACATAGGGCTTATTGGTCAGTTTACTGGCCTTTGGCCCTCCCCCAAAGCTGTGGAGGACTGGGTTCAGAGGAACTGATCTCCCCTTATCTCAAAAGCGATCAAAAGCCATTTTGTAGGGAAAGGCTTCTTTGTTTTTGTTTTTGAAAATACAGAAGACAAAAGTCTCATTTTCAGAAACAACCCATACTTCATGGGGCCTCAAGGGCTATACCTAAACAAATGGACTCCCGACTTCGACCCTGCACAAGATGTCTGTGGTCCCAGTGTGGGTCTGACTTCCCCGCCTTCCTCTACACTACTGGAACGAAAAATCTCTGCAAACCATTGGCAACTCATTAGGAAGGTACATAAATCAAGGAGTGAGAAAATATCAATATTCTTGTGCACGCATATGTGTGGAGGTGGATCTTGAAGTAGGGCTACCAGAAGCAATAAAACTAACCATCGCAGATTGGACTCACATTCAGGAACTAGATTACGAATAGCTAACTTTCAAATGACAACACTACAAAAAAAAATCATTGAAGAAAGTGAAAACTCGAAAGCTGATCAATGGACCACAATGCAGAAAACAGGGCCAGAAAAACCTCGAGGTAAAGGGTCTACAAAAGAGCAAAAATCCCCGCCAGTTGGGTAAGATCAAGGGGCTGGGAGCTCCATCCCCTCATTCATAGCAGGAACTCAAAAAAGGCAGCGAGGAAGAAGGGCAACCAGCAGTAACCCCTGAAATCTCTCCTTCTCCCACTTATGCAGATATAGCCAGAAAGAAGACAGTAGACTCTCCCAGCGCCTCGGAGGACGAGATCCTTGAAAGGCCTGCAAAAAGAGCCGGTAGAAAGTCCTGCAGAGAAGCAAGGGAGGAAGAGGAAGAAAGAAAAAAACTCAAGGAAGCCAACCCACAATTGAGATGCCAATCAGAAGGAGCACCAGAACAAGGCCTCCAAAGGGAGGAGCTCCTACCACCCCCAATAGTAAGTAATGCAAATCATCTCTTGGAATTGCAGAGGTTTGGGGAATCCGTCAAATTCAAAGCTGTCAAGGACCTCATGAAAACGGAACCAGAAGATATCCTCTTGCTCCAAGAGACAAAGATTGAAGGGGAAGCCCTTCTAGAGATCAGTAAAAAGAAATGGCAGAAGAATGCAGGGATAGAAATAAGCTCAAGGGGCTCCTTAGGAGGAATTGCCACCTTATGGAGGGAGAACCAATTCATGCTTGTTAACTCCTCCGAGACCCAGCATTGGATTTTCATTGAGCTGAGGCACATAGCAAGTATGTTAACTTTTTCACTTTTAAATTTATATGTTCCGGTAATGTATGCAGAGAAGAAATAATGCTGGAAATCCTGAAATGAATTCCTGGAACTCCACTCTCCAAATAACATCATCATCGCTGGAGATATTAACATAGTAATGAAATTAAAAGAAAAAAGAGGAGGCAACAGTAGCAGGGATCAAATGATACATGTGGTCGAAGACATAATTCTCCATTGTGATCTAATGGATTTCAAGCCAAAGAAAGGTCTATACACTTGGACCAACAACAGGACAGGGGAAGATCACATCTCGGCCAGATTGGACAGATTTCTAGTACAAAGTACCATGAGGATGGAAAGGAGGCTCATCTCCTCAACCATTCTCCCTAAGCTTACCTCAGATCATAAACCCATTCTTCTCTCACTGGAAGAGAAAGAAAAATTTGGTCCAATTCTGTTCAAATTTAGTCCTCTATGGAGTGGAAAAAATGGATTCCTTGACACAGTCTGAATGGCTTGGTCCACCACTATCAGTCGCTCCCCCAGCTATGTGTGGGAACAAAGGATAAAATTCACAAAGAAAGCCCTCAAGGAATGGATAAAAAAGCCTACAAACACACCCAACAGTCAAAGAAAGGAAGCAATGCAGCAGTTGGAAAATCTTCAGATGGAAATGGGCACCAAATACATCACAACAGCTGAACTGGCTAAAGAGAAAACTACCCAATGCAAGTCCTACCGTTCCTTTTGGAATGAAGAAGACTATTGGAGACTTAAGTCCCGAAGTCTTTGGTTGGAATCTGGAGACAAGAATACCTCTTATTTCCACCGACAATTCAGAGACCGTCTCTCCCGCAACCATATCTCGGAGATCACAACCTCTGAAGGGATGATCTGCAAAGGCATAGATCAAATTAAAATTTCTGATGTCTCCCACTTCCAAAATCTATACATCAAAGGGAATGAGGGTAGTGAAGAGGACAACACAAAATTCCTTAACAACATTCCTTCATTAGTAACCAAAGATGACAATACAACCCTTTTGAAGCATATCACCAAGGAAGACATCAACAATGTCATTTGGTCCATGTAACCTGATAAAGCACCTGGGCCCGATGGGTTTTCAATCCATTTTTATAGGATATGCTGGGACATAATAAAATTCGACTTGGTTAGAATGATTAAAGGATTCCTGCAAAAAGCAAAGATGGGGGGTAGCACCAATTCAACCTTTCTTGCATTAATCCTGAAAGAATAAAACCCCGGCATCTTTGAAAGGTTCAGGCCCATCTCTCTCTACAACACCTCATACAAGATCATTGAAAAAATCCTCGCTAATAGAATTAAGTCGCTACTTGGCAACCTCATATCCACCTCGCAAGGAGATTTTGTCAAAGGAAGACATATAATGGACAACGTCATTCAAGTTCAGGAAACCATGCATTCCAGCAATCTAAGGAAAGAGAAAGGCATGGTGGTCAAGCTGGATATGGCCAATGTCTTCGACAGAGTAAACTTGTCCTTTCTTTACAAAGTCCTCCTCTCCTTAAGATTTTCACAAGATTTTGTTAATTTGATTAAAGCTTGCACCAGCAGGCCTTGGATAGCACCTCTGGTAAATGGGAGGCCAACCAGATACTTTCAATATTTGAGGGGACTAAGGCAAGGATGCCCTCTCTCTCCCTTTTTGTACATCTTCTTGGCAGACACGCTCAGTAGAGAGCTGGAGTTGGACAAGGTTGCTGGGTCTGCTCCTGGCCTGCGAATTATGAAGGAGATGGAACCAATTAACCATGCTCTTTTTGTTAATGATTCCCTGATGTTGGGAGGTGCCTCCTGTAGAATAGCCTCAGTGTTCAAAGCCACCCTCCAAGGTTATTGCAGCGTATCCGACGCTATGGTAAATGAAAGGAAAAGTGATTTCTACAGCTGGAACTTGGAAGAGAATGACATTCAGAGAGTTGCTCTTATTTTGGGGTTCACTAGATATGCCAGATGGGACAAAATAAATTACCTTGGGCTGCCATTAACGTTGGGCATCAACATGATTTCTTTATGGGAAGGTGTGATAAACAAAATCAAAACCAAAATTGATTCCTGGGGAGGACAGTGGTTCACGCATGGAGGCAAACTCACCTTGATTAAATCAGTGCTCTCTTCCCTCCCGATTTATCAAGCTTCTTTTCTAATGGCACCCAAATCAATTTCTGGGAAAATCAACAAGCTCTTGCGCGATTTTCTTTGGCACAGTGGCAAAGCGAACCAATGTAAGATGCATTTGATTAAATGGGAAACTGTTAAATGCCCCCTGTGTGATGGCAACCTCCAGATAAGGGATCCATACCATGCCAATATCTCTCTAGGCTGCAAGATACTATGGAAATTGCATGTCGACTCCAATCACACAGTAAGTCGCATGCTCAGAAAAAAATACATCCATGGGGCAGCGTTAAGATAGCTACAGGACGCAAGCAACAAAAAAAGCATGCAACTCTAGTGTTTATATAAAAAAGGCACTAAGTTTTTTCAACTGCATTTGTATCGAATCCCTGGAAATGGGAAAAGAGTGAAGCTTTGGATAGACAGTATCATGGGCCATGCGCCTCTTGCAAACGTTGCAGGCCTCTCCGAAATTCGAGATTTGCTGAAGGAGAGAGGAATTAAAATAGTTCATGGCATTTCTTAATGGGATGATTCTGGCAGTTGGACATCTTGGAGATTCACTAACATCCCAGAGCATTTGTTACAGCAGGTGGATATTCTTAAAACAGAGCTCAGAGACGTTGTCCCGGTGCACAAGCTTGCAGAAGATCCTTGGGGTTGGGGACCCTCTGGCTCCTACTCTGCTGCCAAGGGATATTCACTACTGCAGCCCCAACATGAAAGGTCTCTTCTTGCTAGCTTCTAGTCACATGTATGGGATCCAATGGGCCTTCCCAAAATAAACTTCTTCTTTTGGACGTTAATGCATAAAAATATTTTAATAGGTGAAAATCTCTTGAAAAGAAGCATTGCTGGTCCGCACAGATGTGCACTTTGTAAACAAGCTCCTAAAACCACTGATCACCTCTTCATTGACTTCCCTTTCGCCAACAAAGTTTGGACCCTCACCCTTCATGGTCTCAACACCATTGCCCCCTCTCAAATCTCAATAATGGACCTCTTCTCCTCATGGAAGGATCGATACCCTCTGGCCATCTCCAACAAGTCCCTTTGGGCATGGGTTTGGATCACCATCCCTAAGTTCGTTTGTTGGAAATTATGGCTAGCTAGGAATGAATAGATCTTCAATAATATATCTTGGACCCCCTCCACTGTAGTTGCTAAAGCCAAAGCTTTCCTTTTTGAAACTCTGAGTAACCAAGCCCTCAAACCTGAAAGTACGTTACTCCATGAGGAAAAGAGATGGTTCGGGACCTTTTTCTTTCGACATAGAAACCAAAGTGTTGTCAAACCCTCTCTCAATCCTGAGTGGAGGTTAAGAGACAAGGACGAAAACTTTCAAAGCTGGTGGAGGAAGTAGGGTACAACAACATTCTTCTTCGATGGAGCCTCCAAAGGAAACCCCGAGACAATGGGTGCTGGAGGCCTCATTTATTCTCCGGATGGCACTTTAAGAGAAACCTGTAGCTGGGGCTTAGGACAGTGAACAAACAACCAAGCATAAATTATGAGCTTGTTAAAAGCTTGCCAAATTGGTAAAGAAAGAGGATTCAGAGAGCTGCAAGCATTCAGAGACTGAAATTTTGATAAAAAAGATGCATTCGAAAGATCATTTTAATGATGTTGTCCTAAATAAGAGCTTACATAGGCTGAGATACATTCTTCTCGAATCTACTTCTTTTAAATTCTTTCACATCCTCAGAGATTCAAACAAAGAAGCTGACAATTACGCCAACAAAGGCTGCCTCCTCCCACAAGGAGACCTCATCATAAACGATGGAACTCCTGCACAATTTTTCATTTCGTGAGCAGCAATCCAGCTTGTAATAGGGTCAAAGTTTGTAGTCTTGTACTGATGGTTGTTCTGGCCTCGTCCCAACCTGATTCCTCTATTAGATAAAAATCCATAACCATTTCAGTTAAAAAAATAAAATAGAAAAACCGAAAGATAACCCAAGTAAATTCAAATAACCCTCACTAAGCTTAAAGGTACTAAGTTGCATCAAAGGTCCATATATTTGCTTAATAGGGTTTGAGAATTGGTGTTTTTTCTTTTTTCTTTTTAAGCCTTTGAGAAATATTAAGCACCATTCACTCATTAGCTTACTTTCTTTTTAACATGTCAATTTATTAAGCACCATCCACTCATTGGCTTACTTTCTTTTCATCATGTAGTTAAATATCCCTTTATCATTGGGTTACTTTTTTTTTTTCCCTCTTATCCAATGAATAATTTTTTACTTTTACCCAATTAACAAAATAGAAAGACACTAAACCAATCATTGGAGTAGTGAATGGTCATTAATATTTTCATTTATTTATGGAGTTACAACTCTTGGCCTAAATTCTTTAGTGAAACTGAAATGACATATACACTAAACCAATCATTAGCTTAGAAAATCATGCTTAAAATTTACCTTTTTTTTTAATTACACCTCTTGGCTTAAATTCTCTACTAAAAATGAAATGACATATTTTTTTCAAGAATTATATCTCTAGACTTAAATTCTATAATAAAAATAAAATGACATATACTTTTAAAAATTGATATTTTTATATATAAACTAATTGCAATTTTTTTTTCATCACTAAAAATATCATTATATTTCAAATAAAACAAATCTCTTTATATTTCAAATAAAACATCACTGCATATTATGTCACTTGTAATTTGTAAAATTTGTAATATCAGTGCATATATTATGTCACTTGTAATATTTTAGTCTCAAGAAAAAGATGATAAACATTACACCCAACTACTCAATATAAATCCAACTAGTTAAATTATTAACTATAAATATTGTTATCTAAGTTATTTTAATTACTTTAGATTAGTTGGGGTCATTTTTACTTTTAGATTAAAAAAAATATCCATCAAGATTTGTTCAAAATTCACTAGCTATGTCAGATGAACATTATTAGATTATTTTAAAAATATTTTTATCTCTGGCACGTGTTGGAGCCATTTGGAGCCATTTACATTCATTTCTCTGCTAGAATGGAAATAACATATATCTTGTTGTTTGGATTGTTGAGCTTCAGGTTATTTGAAAATGCTAAAACTTTGGGAACTGTGCAAATGTCTTACTGTTATAAATACATTATTTTAGTGTAGTAGTTTAATTAGTTTGTTTTTTTCTTTGAAAATTAAGGAAATTTAGGTAAGATTTTAATAAAATCAGGCAGAGATTTTTGAAAATCTAGTTTTTTGTTGTCAAACTTCAATATTTTGGGCGTCCCAGATGTTTTTGATGGTGCTGAATCCATTTCCACCCTAAGAAAACATGATTCAAACACTGCTACTATAAGATTTCTTGAATTTTTTTAACCTAGATTCTGGCCACTTTTGTCTGTCCAACAATTCTTCCAACTCCATAGACTTCTCAGTTTTTAATTAATCAACACAGCTAAGTATACACATAGAAGTGTGGAAGTAAAATTCAATGGCACAATCAAAATTATAATACAATTGCCATGTATAGAAACTATATAAAATTGTTCATATCAAAATAATGAAAACTATAATAGTAAGCACTGAGTAATTAGAAAATTGTAATTTTCAATTTATAAAATCTTTATTTTTTTAAATAATACACAAAACCAATCAAAAGCCAAATAATAAATTTGAGTGGAAACCATATACTCTATTTATTTAAAAATATCAAAAACATTACCGACATGGCCATCATTATGCATAATTTTATGATTATAGCTAAAACTAACTGTTAAAAATAAGCAATGAACCATCAATACAATATATGGTTGTATATATCTAACGTTAGATTTTTACAAGCCAATTATTCAACCCTGGATTTACTACCCATGGGTAGGCTGGCTAACTAAAAGCCATTCAGTTGTATACCTCTGGAAACCCAGCTTATATTGGAAACCTTCTCAAATGTTTTGATGAATACCAATGTTTCTCCTCAGGGAATGTCAATAACCCTATCTCATCCCCAAAATATAGTTTTGTGGACAAAAGAAAGTTCGTCGCCGATTAATCCACCGATTTGTTGCTGCTCACTCTGCCCATTGAAAACTGAAAACTCCGAAGACACAAAATATAAAAAAAAATTAATTAAAACTTTAAAAGATTCAAATAATGGATGACGAAAGAATGCGTTACTTCCCTTATCCTCAAGGAAACAGCTCAAAAGCGGCCAATGGCTCGGTCAGATGGATCTTTCGGCATAAGATTTTGGAGTAGTCTACCCAGGCAACATTTTAAGCTGGAAATCCTGCCCATCGAAAAACCTTTGTTGCCTGTTCACGGAAACCTGACATCTTTTCACCTGGCCGATTGCTCTTGGGATCACCACATGACCATGTCAGAGTTGAACGTATGTTGTCAGGCGGCGGCCACCATTAACCCTCAGCTCCAAAATGGATACATCGGGCGCTCCCACCTAAAATTCAAATTTTTATCGCTCCAAAATTCGCGCGCACCCAGTTGAAATTAAAATTTTTATGGCTCCAAAATCTAAACAGAACATGGCCTTTGTCACAACCATCATTTGGTCATGCACAGAGCCGGACGAGCTCCCGCATGGTGCCCACACGGACATTCTACATGACAATTGAGGTATGTTTCTCTGTCAATGATTGCAGTTTATCTGTCAAAGGTCTTGATGTGAGAGACATTGTTGTGTTATCTGGTAATTAATCTCCAATATTTTCGATACTCACCTCTATTCTCTTCTCATTTGTTTATTATTGGGATTGACTTATATACCACAGGCACAGGTGCCCACACTATCCGGAAGTCCCACTGCAGCTCCTTTAGCAACAGGCTTAACAATTTTACAGGAAAAGGGGATACAGATCCATCGATGGACAAATATTATGCTGCTCAATTGAAGATAAAATGCAAGCCTGGGGACAATAAAACGATAGTAGAGATGGATTCGGGTAGCTTTCAAACATTTGACACACATTATTATTTGAATGTAAAGAAGAATAGAGTCCTCTTTCAGTCTGATGCCTGATGCTACCCTTCTAAGCAAAAACGAGGCAAAAGCATATGTAAACAAAGAATAACAGGATACGTCGTTCTTCTCAGATTTTGCAACGTTGATGGAAAAGATGGGCAAAATCTAGGACATTGCGCTTTTATAAACTAACTTGACCTCGATTTTCTTTGAATTTATTGGCAATCCCCTTGCCCAACGTATGCATTCGTTATTCTTTTTGAAAATGTTTACGAATTTTCAGGCACAACTGTAACGGGCTTCTTAAATTCTTAAATTTCCTTATGTTATGATATCGTGAACGTGTATTGTCTATTGTGACATCAAAACGCTGTATTGTCTATTTCCTCACTACATCACACACCATTTAGATTTTTTTTTAAAATTAACGTGTGTATTGTCTATTTTCTCACCACATCAGAGTATTTAGATTTTCTTTTGTTTTAATAAATGTTTAACGCAACTTAATATCGCAACTTAATATTCGTTGATTGAGGTTGATATTTAAATCTTTTAACATTAATTACTTTATATATTGATTTTAATTTTAGATTAAAGTAAAATTATTTTAATAATGTATTATTTGATTTAAAAGTCTTTGTAGTTATTTTAATAATGTATTATTTGATTTAAAAGAATTTATAATTTCTTTTATATATGTAAAATTGTTTTTATTTTCATTATTTATTTTCTTATATAAGTTATATAATTAATGAATAAAATAGTCTATGGAATTTTCCCAATTTTTCATTATTCAAGTCTGTAAATAATTGGAATTGTTTACAGGCTTGAATTGTAAAGGAAACTCAACAAATATGCAGTGACCTAAAATATTGGAGAGGAGTGAAAATTTGGAGGGAATGCTGAAAATTCAGAATATAAATTAATACAATAAGTAATAACGACAAACTCTCAAGTAGTAAGAGTTCAAATCAACCCCTTTATTCCATTAAGATTTAGAAAGCAATTTCCTATGGCACCATTCACTCCTAAAAAAAACAAATCCTAATGGGCTTCATAAAGTTTCCATGTTTTTTTTTTTTCATGAGGGGAAAGCTTACGGGAAACCTGGGCGTACTTCTCCAGAATTTCTGGATGGTATGTGCGGTAAATCATTCGGCGGACTTTCGGCACCTAACCCCAAAGGACTCAAGGATCGAACCCGTGACCTCCCTCAATGGAGAGGACCACGTATTGGCTCACTACCACTTGAGCTAACCCTTGGGGCTTAAAGTTTCCATGTTAGCTTAAGTTCTTCACATTTTATAGAGTAGGAGAGTAGCAAATATCTTTAGCACTTGGGCAGTTAATTGTGACATATCAGTAATCAAGGATAGCTTTTGAATTGTCCTATGAGATGCAATATGAGGAGATGCTTTGTTTCGCCACTCAAGATGCTCCTTTGTGCAAATTTATCCTACGGTTATGTAGAATTATTTCAATCAATAACTGTTTGGAAAAACTTAATTTTAGAATGAAAGTAAAATTATTGCAGCAAGCTATACAAATAACAGCTATAGCAGAAGCACTAAAAACGAATAAATAGTCAACAAAGTATCTTTTCTCAAATCAATGCATACCCAAGCACATAGAAAAATGGTAACCATCTACTTGCTAGTTCCCAAATAGTAGTTCTCTTTGAATTAAACTTGTAATTTATCCACCCTGGGTCAACCCTATCTCATAATGGACTAAACATTCGAGAGGGGAAACAATAGAGGAGAGGGGAAACAATAGAGGGAGACTCTTCTTCACTCGAAACATACTCATCCTCTGATGAAACTAATGCCAAAGAGGCATTGGAACCTACTCCAATATATATATAGTTGGAAGTCTGATACATGCAATATCTTGAGCCTGCCAAACTTCAACTCGTGCTCATATTGGAAGGTCTAAAACCTATATTTTCATGTGCCCAAACTAGGGTGAGAACATGTTCTGGGCTTACTATACAACAAATAATATATTATTCACCTTAAGCCAGTATATCTTATCTTAAAGGGATTGATATTTCAGGGCAAGTGATCAAAGTTCCAGTCATTCCCATTTTATAAATATTGATGTAGTGTATGTACTTTTCAATAGCCAACAAGGTCTTCTATTAATTAGATATATACATTAAAGATTTCCTTACACCCACCCTTACTTTACAGATGCCACTAACTTATCCTACCTCAAGAGGCAAGACTTATTCATATTTTCTAGCTATAAACAATGCAGCCATGCCCATTAATGGCAAATTCCTCCACTGAACATAAATGTATCTATCAATGATGTTCACAGTGAGAAACATGCAACTTTTGTGGCATTACTTCAAATTTCAGATGCACCTTAAAATTTTAAAATTTTAAATCAATATGTTTATTTATAATTTGAAATTTATAATAATCCTAAATTGAATTATTATTATTATTTAAAGTAATTTGATTTTCGTTAATTGTTTTTAAAAGTATAGATAAGTTCACCATAAAATGTATTGTTAAGGCATTTCTTTTATTATTATTAGTTCCTAGTTTATGTTTATGTGATATGATTGGAGATGTGTGATATGGTTTTTGGATCCAATGAAAATAAGAGATTATTAATGATTTTGACCAAGACTATAATTCAAAATTTAATTATTGCATAGAAAGAACAGAGTAGTAAAGTATGAGAGAGATGTTTCTAAATACTCTGTGATGTAGTGAGGAAATAGACAATACACTGGTTAATTTTTTATAACAATCTAAATGGTGTGATGTCGTGAGGAAAAGAATTTGTAATTTTTTTTTATATATGTAACATTGATTTTATTTTCATTATTTATTTTTTTATACAGGTTATATAATCACTGAATAAAATAGTCTATGGAGGTTTTTAGATAGACGATGTGATCGGGCTCGAATCTTTTCTTCTTTTTGAAGACCAGTATCCAATAAGCTTTTCTAAACGCTCAGAGTGAGAGGGACGGCTACAATAATTGCATCAATTCAATTTATATGTATGGTCGAAAAAATAGTGTTTGATTAAGAATTTGACAAAAAATTTGAAAAAATTAAAGATTTTATCAAAATTTTGTTTATAGTTGTTAAATTTTAGTATTTTAAGTGCCTTAAGAATTTTTGATAGTAGTGAATCTATTTTCATTATCAAAAATGATTCCAAACACTCCAACTACCTAATTTTAATTGATAAAATTAAAAAAAAAAAAACTGCGATCTACATTATTACATAGACAACTTCCAACCCATATGCGTGCAATTTCTATCCGTAATTCCACTCACCCAAATAAACGTTTACCAAAGCAAGTGCCGTGTAATGCTTGAATTAAAAAATGGTCTTTTCAAGACGCTGAGGGTGAGAGGGACGGCTACAAAAATTACATGCACTCAACCCATATGCGTGTACCTATTCAGACCACCTCTTTTCTTTGACGTACCGATCATCCATTCGGCCAATCCACCTAGTGCATTCCCCTGTGTGCACCCAGAGAGTCACGAGTCGCGATACGCTCTTGTTCCCCTATCATTTCATTTGGCTTTTCTCATATTACCAATATTTTCTTTGGTACTCCTTTCATGGCGGGCACTGATATTGCCACCGAGGCGGTAAAGGGTATTGCAAGCACCATTATTGCTGGAGTTGTCCGCCGGATAAAGAATATTGTTGAGTTGGAGGAAAATCTTGAGCTTCTCCATACTGATTTCATCCGGGTGGAGGCTCACTTGCGAAATGTTGACAAGCATTTCCAAGAGCAACAAAGAAGTCTGCCCGATCCCGTCGATCTATGTTTAAGAAGGATGAACAATGCCCTCACAGACGCTCAACAGCTCGTCGAGCGCGCCAAGCGACAGCGACAACGGTGTTACGGTTGTTGCCTCCCCTGTAATCCCAACCTCACCACACAAGTTAGAAATTGGGATACAAGATTTCGCCAGCTCTTTGAAGACCTTCACCGTGACTGTTCAATAACAGCCGATGTCCACAATATTGCCTCCACCTCAGCGCCCCACGCCGAGGTCCTTCGTCAAGATGTGCCGGACAACATTGTCGGGAAGGCCATTGAATCTGCTTCGGAGAAGCTGCACACATGGCTTACGGAACCAGCTCATTCCCAAGCTCGCGTGACTGGTATATATGGGATGGGTGGGGTGGGCAAAACCTCCGTACTCAAAGTGGTTCACAACAATTGCAAGGAGAAGGTTAGTGGCTGTATATTTGATTTTGTCATTTGGTACACAGTTTCAAAGTATAAATCCGAAGAGGAAGATAATAAGATTAAAGAGTTGCAATTTTCCATTGCCCACACACTGCATTTAGATCTCAATGACTGTCCTACTCCTGATATAAGGAAGATGAAATTGTCCGCCTCTCTAGAAAACAGGAGATTTCTTCTGATCTTGGACGACTTATGGAGTCCAATTGATCTGAATAAAGTAGGCATCAATTTTGACCGTGATAAGGGAAGCAAAGTCTTAATATCTAGTCGCAGCAGAGAAGTTATTAAAACAATGGGGGCAAGTGATCATTACTCCTTGAGAATGGAACCCCTGTCCGCAGAGCAAGGGTGGGACTTATTCAGGAGAAAAGCATTCGCAAATGGGGCTGTTCCTGAAAAGAATATAGAAACCACTGCCCAAGAAATTGCTAGAGAATGTAAAGGCTTGTCTTTGGCCTTAAACGTAGTTGCTGCGGCAATGAGTTCGGAAACGGATCCAAGGAAGTGGCGCAATGCTTTAGAATTCATGAGAAATGTAGATCCTGCATTCCCGGACACTCACAGCACCATCGATGCAGAGCTCTATCAACACTTGAGATTGAGCTATAATGATTTGTCTGATACTCTGAAGAGCTGCTTTCTATATTGTGCTGCATTTCCAGAGGATGCAGAAATTGATGTGGAGACCCTCCTGGAAATGTGGAGTGCCGAAGGATTCATCATCAGGAGACGAATGACTCAGTTATTAGATGCTGGGCGTGAGTACATAGATGCACTGGTAAGCAGGTGCTTGATAGAATACGTAGGTGTGGGGCGAATATGGATAACGGCATGGGAAGGTACTACGGCTGGTGTGGAGAGAGAGGTGATAAAAGTTCATGACGTTCTGCGTGACATGGCAATTTACATAGGCGAAAGGGATGAAGATTGTGTATTTTCATCAGGGCAACATCTCCAGCAATTCCCCTGTGGAGAAGCGACTAGGAATTGCAAAAGACTATCTGTTAGTCACAATGATATTCAAGAGCTCCCCACGGATTTGGAATGCACAGAACTTCGGTGTCTAGTGTTAGCCCATAACAAGAAATTGACAAAGGTTCCAGCAGCCTCGTTCTTTAACATCATGTCTCTGAAGGTTCTGGATCTATCTTGCACATTAATAACATCATTACCAACACCTGTGGGGCAACTTGGACAGCTTGAGTTTCTCAATTTGAGAGGATGCTATCTTTTGAACGAATTGCCTGAAAGCATATGCAGTATTTCTCGTCTAAAGTTTTTAAATCTTGATTATTGTAGAGCTCTGATATCTTTGCCAGAGAAGATAGGAGATCTTCAAGGCCTAAAGCATTTCAGTTTTTATGTAAAGGATGAAGACATATCAATGGTGATCCCACGGGGTATCTTTGGAATCACTTCACTGACCAAATTGTGTTTGCCACGGTACAGGCCTGGTTGTGAAATTAGTTTGGAAGATCTTAAAAATCTTTCAAATCTGAGGGAACTAAGCGTAGCAGTAAAAGCTCATACAATGAGTAATTGTGAATGTAGGTGGTTGAAGAATATGAGAAGATTAAGGTTGCTGTATGCCCATGATGCAAATGCTGCAAGGAGATCAGATAATGCTCCGGGGAATGCAAAGGCAGATACCAATGCTGCAGTGGACGATGGAGATGCAGATAGAGATGTGGTGAAGGATGCTGATGGAGACGATGATGATGCGGTGGAGGATGCAGCGATGGTGAATATTCTCCCTCCTCTCCAAAATACGAACGAGTTGCAAAGCCTTTGTTTAGAGTCTTATCGGGGGAGAAGCTTGCCCAGTTACGTTCGCAAGTTGCCAAATTTGGAGGAGGTATGGTTGGTGGAGTGTGCTGAACTAAGGGAGCTGCCTGTTTTGGAGATTGGTGGTGAGACTGCATCGGCCAGTTTTCCAATGTTAAGGAGTTTGACGATATGGGATTGCCCGTTGCTGAGCAGATTACCAATAGGAATAGAAAGATTATGTAACTTGAAAGAAATTCAGGGGTTGGAAGATTGGTGGTCCGCCCTAATTTGGGAGGACGAAGCTGCAAGACTGAAACTGCAACCATTATTTAAAGGACTAGTGCTTTAGGAGAATATTATTTGAGTACATGGAATATTCTTAAATATATGATTTGACTCGTACATTTTTAGTGAGGAAAAAATAAATTATTTAAATGTTATTTTGATTTTTTTTTTTTTTAAATATGTTGAATGTGTTCGTATGAAATAGGTTGAATATGCTTTAATGGCTTTTTTTTTCAATTTTTAAATAACATAAAATAAAATAAATAAATATTTTAATTATTAAATTAATTTAAATAACTTAATAAAATATAATTTTATTATTATATTGTGAATAAATATATATTATAAAATTAATTTATTATTAAAATTAGATTTTAAATTAATAAAAACATGTATTTCTATATTGTTTCTTATATATGCTTTTTATTAAAGTGACCAAGGTGTGGGCCTTAATCTCCTCAATATACATAGAAAGCAGTAAAACATGGTTCAATGTGCTCTCTTATAATATAAGTTTAAGTATTTTTTAATAAAATTAGGCAAATATTATATATTTTAAGAAGCATATAGAATATATTCTATGAAATTTCTTTTAAATATTGACGTTATACTTAAAACAATATGAAGTTATGTCATTAAAAGTATATTATGCTGTCAAGAACTATCTGATTAGTGGAAAGAAAGTAACACTATGTCAAATACCTCACATAAACATAAAGCTCAACACAGAGCGGGATTTTTTTTCAAAAGAAAGGGAATTGCCAATTGGGTAGGCATGCATATGCCATGTGCTGCTTCACATTTTCATAGTGGACCATATTTCATGTTTGGCAATAACACTACGAACACAATGATGGATGGGAGGATTTTTTTAATTGATTACATATGTGAGAATTATTGGTGTTCGAATTTAAAACTAATAAATATAATTTAAAGATAGATATATTAAAAACTAAATTTTTAATATTAATAAAATAAAAGCAAAAACAAAGTTAAATATAATATATTTTTATATAGAAAGCAAATATATTTTTATATAGAAAGCTAATTTATAATATAAGGTATTATGTAATTTTCTTTTTTTTTAAATTCATTTTGTCAAATATATCACATTTCATATTGGAATAATATTTTTTATATCACATTTCATTATGTGTAAAAGATATTACATTTCATATTGGAATAGTATTTTTTATATCACATTTCATTATGTGTTAAAGATATCACACTTCATATATTTCAATAGTATTTTTTTTATTAATAGGAGGAATAACCTCAAGAGGAGTATTTTAACTCAACGTTTTGACTTCATAGGTGAGTCCATCATTTCCAATATTTCAATAGTATTTTTATTATTATTAGTTTATTAGGTTGGTAAGTTGCCCTATGAGATTTTTTTTAATATTTTTTAGATTTTGTAATTTTAATAAGGATTTTCTTTTTTTCTTTTCATAAGTTTTTTAATTTATTCTACTTTTTATATTGTATGAAGATTTTTATCAATTTATAAATTCAAATTTTCAAATTCTAAAAATAGTTTTTTTTTCTCTAAACAATAATAATAATTTTTCTTTTAGGGTGTGTATAAATTAATTATGGTCTTTTCAGAAGAGTTAGTGGCAATGTAAACTTAGAAAAACGACAATATGTTAATTTAGTTAATTTAGAGAGATGATTAGAGATATTTACACAATGAATTTGAAGATGATGTAAAATGATGAAATGTAGGAAAATGAGTTGGCTTTCCAAATGTATAATTCTTATTTATAGAAATTGTGTCTAACTATGTGACTTTGAGTTTTTCTAACATTGTTATGTTATTTTGCATGCAAAATCTAACACATGTTTGAGTATCTAAATGACGGAATATTGCTACAAAAACTTGTGAAGTTGTAGAAAACATGTTGTTATTGGACAACTATTTTTCAAAATTTATAATGTTAATTTTATATATTCTTTTAAATTATGAAAGTCAATATATCCTTGAAATTGTAGAACCTTCCATTAGTGCAACCTTAAATAATCTTACTATTATCAAACAATTATTTCTTTTATATTGTAGGTTTCACTATCCTATAGTGTGCCATATCATTTTTTTCCAAATGGTTAAGGCCCCCAAAAGTTGTAGAAATAAGAAAGGTTTATATTTTAATATTTTGATAAATATCAAGAGAAAAATGTATTAAAAATAGTAAAAAATATTAATTTAAAAAATTATACATTTAAAACCCTTATAGTCGACTCTATCTATGTATGTAGTTGCATGGACAACGTATTTGTCTAGATTATAGATAAATAAAGTAAAAAATAGTGCGCATGTGTTCTTAAAGATTGATGTTTTCATGTTGCCTCCCAAAATACAAAGTTTGTGATTATGAACCTATATCCAGAGAAACCAAGTCACTCTGCACATAGGATTATCACTAGAAAAAATTTAAATTAAAAAAAATGCATTTTTGTGTTTAGTACCAACAATGCGTGCACATTCTGAGTGCTAGGAATGCACACATGTTCTTATAGATATTGACTTCAACACATGGAAAATGGTTGATGTGGGTCTAGGAGGTTGAGGAGGGTGAGAGAGGGAGGGACAGAGGGGCCAAGAGATATAAAGAGAGAGGGGAGGGGTGGGGAAGAATGAGTTGGTGAGTGAGGAGAGAGAGAGTGAGTGAGTCAAAAAGTGAGAGAGATAAGGAAAGAGGGTCATAAAGGGAAAGGGAGGGAGATATTTGTGGTTGACACAGGGAGAGAGACAAAGTTTTAAGAGAATTTTATGTCTGTGTGTGTGTGTGTGTGTGTGTGTGAGAGAGAGAGAGAGAGAAGAAGGAAAGCAAGAGGAGAGAGAGTGTGTGTGTTAGTGAGTGGGAGTGGGGTGGGGGAGAAAGAGAGATAAAGGAAGAGAGTGGAGGGGGGAGAGTGAGGGACAGTGAGAGATATAGAGATGTTGTAGGGGGTGGAGAATTAGAGAGGGGGAGGGACTGAGGATGGGATAGATAGAGAAGGATAAAGGGAGGGAGATAGAGATAGAGATGAAGAGTAGAGAGAGAGAGAGGGGACGAGGTTATTGTGAAGTAAAGAATGAGTGAGGGAGGGACCTTAAGGGAGAGGGAGAGGGGTAGAACTAGGAGAGATGAGAGATTAGGATAGGAGAGAAAGAAAGACAAAAGGAGAGAGAGAGACTCAAGAGAAGGGGGCATGAGCCAAGGATGGAAAGAGAGAGAGGCAAAGAAGGAGGTGAGGGGGAAAGAGGGGGAGATAGAGAGAGAGTCAAACAACGAGTTTACGAGGGAAGGAGAGAGAGGCAAGTGGATATGGAGAGAGAGTGAGTGAGAGAAGGGATGGTGGAGGTGAGACACAAAGAAAAATAAGAAGAAATGGAGGGACAAATATAGAGCTAAAGTGGAGAGAGAGAGAGAGAGAGAGGGATGGGGAAGAAGGGGATAAATATAGTGAGGATGGGAGAGATAGAGAAGGATAAAGGGAGGGAGATATAGATAGAGCTAAAGAGTAGAGAGAGAGGGGGGGTTTTTGTGAAGTAAAGAATGAGTGAGGGAGGGAGAGGTAGGGAGATGGAGAGTGGGAGAACTAGGAGAGAGGAGAGAAGGGGAGAGGGGGGGGGGAGAGAGAGAAGGGGAATGAGCCAAGGATGGAAAGAGAGAGATGCAAAGAAGGAGGCGAGGTGGAAAGAGGGGAGATAGAGAGATATTAAAAGAATGAGTGTAAGAAGGAGGGAGAGAGAGACAAGTAGATATAGAGAGAGAGTGAGTGAGAGAATGGATGGGGGAGGTAAGATACAAAGAAAAATAAGAAAAAAGGGAGGGAAAAATATAGATCTAAAGTGGGGAGAGAGAGAGAGAGAGAGAGAGAGAGAGAGAGATGAGGAAGAAGGGGATAAATATAGTGGAGTGATTGGAGATGGAGTAGGAGAGAGGCAAGAAGATAAATAGGGAAAGGGAGAGGGGGAGAGAGAGATAGGGACATAAGTGGTGTGAGGGGAGAATAGGTGGAGAGAGAGAGAAGAAAAGAGAAATATATATATATCTATATATATAGAGAGAGAGAGATGAGGGAGAGTTGGAGAGAGAGAAGGAGAGGGGGAGTGTTATAGGATATTTTTTCACATCCAATCAATAAGCCTCCTAATGTGATCAATCAGCCATCTGGTCTCTTTGCTACCAGCACTTCACAAACCCTGGCATTCCTCCTTCATTTCCAGCATTTCTGCCTGGGGATCAGATCATCTGGAAATTCAAATTTTAGGGCCACTCCCTGTTTTTTGCTGGTGTTCACCTACAAGTTTCTCCTTCAGGCCTACATTAATCACCTGCTGAAAGTTTCTCCTTATTTGCACTGTATGGTTATAGTAAAATTTAGAAAGAAGAAATTGAAGCTTCCTACTCGAGAAGATTCCAGATCATATAACCCTTTACTCCAAATAAAAAATTTCAATCTTATTTTATCCCTCTTCGAGTTTTTATCACCCAAAAATTCTCAAAACATCATTGTGTCAACTCTACTTTTGGTCATGATTTCAAGGAGGTTTAGAAGTCATTTTAAGTCATTGGTAAAGGATAGGTCATATTACAAGTTCAATTGAAGTCTTCTAGGTCCAATCCATGATCAATAAACTCTGAAAGTTTGCCTTATCTCTAGTCATGGTCTTAAATAGGTTTTAGGTCATTTCATGCTTAAAGGGTTAAGTGATAGGGTTAGAGTCTCATTTTCATTGTCAAATAAAGTTTAACAACCTTATTCCATGGTTTAAAGGTCCCATCATCCATTTAGAAGTCATTCCATTAGGTTTAGGGTCAAATTTTGCAATCATGATAGGAATCCACATTTTCGCAGTGTAGCTAGTTCAAAAAAGGTGTTTCTCACTACGAAAAAGCTATTTTCGTAGTGCGCTACGAAATGGCTGAAACAACCTTTTTTAGCAAAAAAAACCCTGTTTTTCTGTTTTAGGTAGTTAAATTCCAGAGGGGTTCCTGAGCAACTAAAAACTCAATTTTGAAAAATGAAATCGGTTTTTCTTCATAACATACTAAAATACAAAAACCTTTTTAAGTTTCTTCAAATTCATTATGAGGTGGGATAAATTGATGGTTTAAATTGCACTACGAAACTACTGAAAATCATTGAGAGAAAAAGCTATGTTTTATGGTTTTAGCAGTATTTTTCAATATCAGTTTCTGGACACATGCAAAAGTATTTTGGAATTAGGAAGAAAATTTCTCTTCCTAACATTCCCAGCTATAATAACCTATCTCACTTTTCTCACAAGTGTTACCAGTTGGGAGATACAAGGATTTCTTTGAAGCCATATTTTCAGAAATCAGGATTTTCCAGTTTTATACAGGTTGTTCAAAGACAGTTTCTGGGCAGTAGGAGAGGTATTTCAAACAACCAAGATAGGTTTTTGTTCAAGAAATCATGTTATCCAAAATAATCCTTCATTTTTTCAAAATAGATTATGGGTGAGAAGATAAAAGCTCTGTCTTAACACCTATTTTTCAGATAAAAATAGGGCAGTAAGTGACAAATTATAAATCAGTTTTGTCATAAAGAAGGAATTCACTTTTTGAAAACATTTCAAGGATGAAATATGTCGATTATTAAATCCTGTAGACATCATGGAAAAGGTGCAAGAATTTTTAAAAACTGAGATTTTTGAAAAAGTTTGTGTAAAAAGATATGCACAGCAATTTCGTAGCGCACTACGAAACTGCTGTAGGTGCAGTTTTGAGCATTTTGTTAAGGTTTCAAGAGGTAAAACATCTGATTTCTGAAGTGTTGATGCTGCTAGAGGATGGAAAGAGTTCACAAATGAATTTACAAGTGTTAAATTATAAGAAATTGGATGTTAATAGATGTTTACAAAGACATAGTTACTGCGCTACGAAAACAACTGATATTTTCGTAGCGCATACACATCAACTCTCTTTACACTCTTTCAAGGACTTAATTTTTCATAGGTGGAAGGATTGAAGAGTCTATGGAATTTTAACACATGTTACATATACAAGATATTCATCAAGGCTAGCAAATATGTTGGAATACAAGCATGGAGGTAAGGGCTAAATTTCAACAAACTCTGTTTCCTGGTTTCTAGAGCAGTTAGGTCATGGAACAACAGGGTTCATAACAAGGCTGGAGGCATCACCAAATTCGACATCATGAGGTCATAGCTGTCAAAAGAAGCATTAAAGGTTTAGATAAGGTTTTTGAAACATGTTTTAGGAGTTTTAGTCCTATTTTTATTCGGACTTCTAAAAGAGACAGTTAGCCGTCAGTTGTAATTAAGAGTCTGATTTAGGAGTAGAATAGGTGTCAATAATAGAAATTCGAATTATCTTGATGAGGGATCATAGAATCCAATATTTTAAAGGCTATATATGAAGCAAGATGTCAAATTAGCAAGGGGGTTGGAGAATTTTTGGCAAAAGCTGCTGCTTTATGTAATTGACTGTGATCGGTAATGCAGAAAGGTTTTCTTCTTGACAGACCTGAGATTCTCATGGGGTTTTAATGCTTTATTGATCTACCTATTATGTTTAAATATTTTTAGTATATCTCATTTCTATTACTCAGAATTCATAACCCTATGCTCTGACTTCCTATAGTAATGAGGTGACTGTGTTTTTCTGTGTTCTATGAGTGAATTTCCTTTGAACCACTAACAGTAGATTTCATTACTATTACTCAGAATTCATAACTCTATGCTTTGACTTCCTTTAGTAATGAAATGATTGTGTTGACTTTATGTTCTTCAGTGAATTGTCTTTGTTTAAAACCCCATTTTCCTCAACTTCCATGTCCAAAAACCTTGCCACTGAATCTACTGACTTAGTGACTCCATAGCCCAATGGTAGCAAGCCTTCATATTTCAACCTACAAACACAAAAAATGAAGATAAAGTTAGCCATATATATTATCATTAATAAATATCATAAAATATTGAGAGAGCCCTCTCAGCTGAGGAGGTTAAGCCTCAGCTAAAAGGTCGGTTTGAAATAGTTACACTGAGGTAGTCTGACCGCAGCTCATCGTGTCCATTCCCCATCTTGGAAGTCACGGGGAAAGTCCAAGAATATCCCATTCCTCAAACTTAATAAGCCGCCCTCATGAAGGTAACAGAGCTCAGAACGTACTCAGGCCTTTAACCACTTGGCGACCTACACATCAGAATAATTAAAATTTGTTGTGACTCTCATTTGAAGATCAAGAATGATGAAGTTTCAAGATGAGTTCCATCGCAAGAATGAATGCTGCAGTTCTCATAATCTGTCTGTCCTTTGCTTTCCAAATCCTATGCCAAAAGTTGAGTGGTGTTAGATGATCTTCCAGGATTCAAAGACAGTGAGAAACATAATGCCGTTTTCATTCGTTAGTTCCATATGTGTACACAAGCTTTGTTTGGCCTCAGATCATTTCATGAAGGATGTTTATGACCACTCTGTGGTTGCTATTGTATTGGTATAAAGATTTAGTGTCTGCCTAGCTATATTCTCTTTTTAATTTTCATGACGAATTCTATGAGATGTATAAAAAGTGTCATCCCTCCTTATTACTGGTCAAAGATTGTTATAAACATTCTGTGAGTTTTATTCAGTATTTGGAGGATTGTTATGATGATGATGAATTTATGGATGAAGAAATTTTAGAAGCTCTTCATAACAATACATTTCAACACCTAGAAGAAAGGATAACATCCCATGACATGCAACATAGAAATCAGCAGGAGTTTACTTGTGAAAATATTCTTACATCCTCTGAGATTGATGTAGAGATGCAGCAGACTTGTCAGTCTTCGGATCATAATGAAGATGAAAATCATTGCAAATACCAAGAAGAAATACTGGAAGATAGTTTTTATAACCCTCAGGTAGAGAAAAAGGTTGATTACTTATGTCATACTTTGCAGCAGCCTACTTCAAAGAATGATCATAATAATGATAAAAATTGCATTGTCTATGGGAATCATTCAGAAAGGCAGTTGGATAGCTTATCAAATAAATTTTGTATGGCTAAAAATCAGTTGTTAGAAGTTACAGGATGTTATGAGGATCATCAAGTTGATCATGTTTTCTGGGATCCTATAGCTAAATACGTGGAAGAGTTTTACTCTCCACTGTTTCAGTTTTATTTTTACTATGAAGATCAGTTACAATTTCAGTGGTAGTGGTCATCACAATATCATAATTGCTTCGAGTTCCAATGTAGTCAAACAACTCAAATATCAGATAAAACAAATGACTGGCTATATTGGAAATTTCATATTGATTGAGCTTAATGAAGTTTGTAGTTGATAGGATAGGTAGGAATGTGCAAATAAGCTCAAGGTTGACTGAGCATTTTTAGTAGGTACAGTTTGAAGCAGATTGGGAAGAATTTCTGAGTTTTATTTTAAAGGAATGGATTGCAGCACTGGAGCTACCAGTTCTTAGTGTACCACAGGGGCACACTATCCCAAGTGGAGCCACTATTGTTGAGTGCATAAAAGGTGTCTTTTTAACGCCTATTTATCTTACATTAATTATCAATCCGAGAGCGACTTTTTATTTCAAGAGTGTACTCAGTCTGAGGCAGCAATTTATCCAAGAGTAATGCCTTGTAATATGTAGTACAATGTTTCAAATGCAAAAGTAAATGGATGCTTGGAAATGAAATCTAACTACGAAGCCAACATAAACTCAAATTCTAAAACCTTAATTAAACAAATACGCACAAAGAGAAACATCGATCGAGGATATAGTGGTAACTCCTACCCTTAGAAATCGATGCAAGATAACCAATTTGGGAACTTGGAAGCAATAACCAGTGTCCTCTACAGTTGGTGATCTTAAAGCAATCGAAATGAAAGCAAACTCAATCTTCGTGCTGATGAAAATAACTGAAAGGAACAAAATCTGGAAAGGAACAACAATATGAACAGCAATTCTAATTCTAACACAATTAGGCAACTAATCTCAATACTCCAATCCTGTTGACAGCCAAGACTATGAAACAGTTCATTGGAATGAATCATAAATCAATGGAACAACAACGCTTTATAAAAGATAGCAAGATGAATAAGATAGTAAATACGATCCTTGCTAAGATAGAATAGTAGTGCAATTCATTAACGTATACATCAAATCTGAATTCAATCCAATAGCAATCAAATAACTCTGTAATTGTAATAAATCTAAATGCAATTATCACACAACAGAAATAAAAGAATAGAAATACAAATAGTGGATCGCTCCACCAGGGCCGGGCCCTCAACCGCCGGTGAAAGCGCCGCTGGGCTACTGCAGAGCTTGAGAAATGGAACGAGAACACCTCTTTGTATTAATCAAACATGAATAGCTTTTACATCAGTTTCTCTTTGCTCACAAGAGTCAAGGAATTACAGTGTTACAAAGGGAATTCAATAATCATCCATTGTTCTCCAATACACAATACATGCTCTCCTTTTATAATCAGAAGGAAGAGAAATTAAATAGAAAATATGATCTCCCATAACAATATTGGATTGTTCCCAACAACTTGATCATCCAGAAAATACATTTTCAACAATCTTTCAACAAGAGCAAGGCGAATTTGGCTTTGCAGCTGAGATTTGGAGGACGGCCGCAACAACAAATCTGAGAAAATCGTGTTCAAAGAACCCTGTGTTACTCTCAATACATGCTGAATTTGGGAAAAATGTTCATTCATTAAAGTTAATTGGGCCCGTTATAGACAAAACCCATGTTCTAGATTTTCCATATTCTTCTTCATTTGCCCAAAATCTTAACCGCAAAACTGTCACTTCTTATTCCAGCGAATTTCTGAGTTGGAATATTTGATGATGATTTGGAGATCAAATCTTCAATCTGGAAAATATCTTGGAGGCTAAAATGGTGAGTGATATTACAAATATATTAATAAACAATCATTGATAAAATCATGCATAATAATCATCGATTTATTAAAAATAAAGGAGAATAAATAATATTCATCCATAAGAGCATAAATCATTATAAAATGGATTTATATGATAAATTATAATAAATGACATGATAAAGAAGAGTAAAAAGGGATGAAATAAGTGTTAAAAAGTGGTCGTATTCACGGCCAGGCAAACATTATCACCCAAAAATTCTCAAAACATCATTGTGTCAACTCTACTTTTGGTCATGATTTCAAGGAGGTTTAGAAGTCATTTTAAGTCATTAGTAAATGATAGGTCATATTACAAGTTCAAATGAAGTCTTCTAGGCCCACTCCATGATCAATAAAATCTGAAAGTTTTCCTTATCTCTAGTCATGGTCTTAAATAGGTTGTAGGTCATTTCATGCTTAAAGGGTTAAGTGATAGGGTTAGAGTCTCATTTTCATTGTCAAATAAAGTTTAACAACCTTATTCCATGGTTTAAAGGTCCCATCATCCATTTAGAAGTCATTCCATTAGGTTTAGGGTCAAATTTTGCAATCATGATAGGAATCCATGTTTTTGTAGCACATCTAGTTCAAAAAAGGTGATTTGCGCTAAGAAAATACTGTTTTCATAGTGTGCTACGAAATGGCTGAAACAACCTTTTTCAGCAAAAAACCTTGTTTTTCTGTTTTAGGTAGTCAACTTCCAGAGGGGTTCCTAAGAAACTGAAAACTCATTTTTGAAAACTGAAAGAGGGTTTTCTTCCTAGCATATTGAAATACAAAAACCTCTTTCAATTTCTTCAAATTAATTATGAGGTGAGAAAAATTTATGGTTTAATTTTCACTACGAAACTGCTGAAAGTCATTGAGAGAAAAACTCTGTTTTCTGGTTAAGATCAGTTTCTGGCCACATGAAAAATTATTTTGGAATTCTGAAGGAGGTTTCTCTTCATAAAATCCCCAGATACAATAAAATATCTCACTTTTCTCACAAGTTTTACCAGTTGGGAGATACAAGGCTTTCTTTGAAGCCATATTTTCAGAAATCAGGATTTGCCAGTTTTATACAGGTTGTTCAAAGACTGTTTCTGGGCATTAGGAGAGGTATTTAAAAAAAAAAAAGATATATTTTTGTTCAAGACATCATGGTATCCAAAATCCTCCTTCATTTTTGCAAAATACATTATGGGTGAGAAGATAAAAGCTCTGTCTCAACACCTATTTTTCAGATAAAACAAGGCGTTAGTTAATAAATTATAAACTGGCCACTTGGCAAAGATGAGAAGGACTTCACTTTTGAATAACATTTCAAGGATGACATATGTTGATTATTAAATCGCAGAAATCGTGGGAAAAAGTGCAATACGTTTTAAACCGAGATTTTTGAAAATTTTGTGTAAAAAGACATGCACAATGTTATGGCTGCTGAGCATTTTGTTAAGGTTTCAAGAGGTAAAACATATGGTTTTTGAAGTTTTGATGTTGCTAGAGTTTGGAAACGGTTCACATGAAATTCTAGGTGTTAAAGTAGAATAAATTGGATGTTAAGAGATGTTTACAAAGACATAGTTACTGTGCTACGAAAACAACTGATATTTTCGTAGCGCAGACACATCAGCTCTCTTTACACTCTTTCAAGGACTTGATTTTGCACAGGTGGAAGTGCATGGTTCTATGGAAGTGATAACAAATGTAACTTTTCTAAAAATGTCGAAATTTCCAGCAAATGTGTTGGAAGACAAGCATGGAGGTAAGGGCTAAATTTCAGCAAATTGTTCCCTGGTTTCTAGGGTAGTTAGGTCATGGAACAGCAGGGTTCATAACAAAGGTGGAGGCATCACCAAATTCGACCTCATGAGGTTGTAGGTGGTAAAAAAGGTATTAAAGGTTTAGATAAGGTTTTTGAAACATGTTTTAGGAGTTTTAGTCCTATTTGTATTAGGACTTCTAAAAGATACAATTAGCTGTCATTTTGTAATTAATAAGCCTGTTTTATGGTTAGAATAGGTGTCAAGGATAGGAATTCGAATTACTTTGATGGTGGATCATGGAATCCAAGGTTGTAATGCTATATATGAAGCAAGAGGTCGAATTAGCAAGGAGTGGAAGACTTTTTTGGCCCAGCTGTTGCTTTATGCTATGAAAGATAATCACTAATGCAGAGAGGTTTTCCTAAACAGATCTGAGTTCTCATGGGGTTAATGTTTTATTGATTTATATGTTACTTTGAATCATTTGTAGTAGATCTTATTGCTATTACTCAGAATTAATAATCTTATGCTCTGACTTCATTTAGTAATGGGATGAATCTGTTTTTTCTGTATCTTGTGAGTAAACTACCTTTGAAACCCTAACAGTAAATTTCATTGCTATTACTCAGAATTCACAATCATGTGCTCTGACTTCCTTTAGTATTGGAATTATTGTGTTTAGTAGTAGATCTTATCTGCTATTACTCATAATTCACAACCATGTGCTCTGACTTCCTTTAGTAATGAGATGACTATGTTTTTCTACATTTTGTGAGTAAATTACCTTTGAACCATTAACAGTAGATTCCATTGCTATTACTCAGAATTCATAACCCTCTGCTCTGAATTCCTTTAGTAATGGAATTACTGTGTTGACCTATGTTCTTGAGTGAATTATCTTTGTTTAAAAATCCCATTTGCCTCAGCTTCCATGTCCATAAACCTTGCCACTGAATCTACTGACTTATTGACTCCATAGCCCAATTGTAGCAAGCCTTCATCTTTCAACCTACAAACACACAAAACCAAGATAGAGTTAGCCATCTATATTATAATTAATCAATATCATAAATCCTTGAGAGAGCCCTCTCAGGCTGAGGAGGCTAAGCCTCAGCTAAAATATTGGTTTGAAATGGTCCTGATAAGTGATCGACCGACAGCCTATCGGGGTCCTATTTTGGTGATAACGGTTTCCATAAATATCCCTTGATCCCATCCTCCCATCAAAGTTGGATCTAAAACCTTAAATTGGTAATTGGATAAGAACTCCCAACTTACCTCACTCTTCTATGCATTTACAACATTCCATATGCAAGGGGTTGGCTTTTGGAGAGTGATTCTACCCTTATGATGCTATGGTGCCAAGGTATCATTCCATGCATTTAGTGTTATTGGAGGTGCACATTGTGACAAGGAAATGACAAGACAACTTGGAGGAGTTCTTATACAAGACCAACACCTATTTATGGTTGTAATCTCCTTCCATTTATATTAATGCAAGTCATTCTATGTTTTCATATATGTGATGTCATTATTTCATATATTTGAATACCATGTTGATCTATTTAATAGAGTATTTAGATAATACTGCATAGATCTCATAATTTCTTGGCTTATGTTATCTGACTACACGGGTTCTAATTTTGGCAATCAGAGTTGGAATTGTAGAATTCAAGCTAAAGAAGGAGCGAAGCATACAATGAATTCTATGTAGGATTCATTCTGTCATCAATTTACTTTAAGGAAAGCATTGGGTTCCTTGTCTCTCTATTGTTCTAGGTTAGCCACAATACATAGGGGAGATACTTTTGTCCAGAATCATAAATCTTGCATAAAAAATTGGCGACTCCACTGGGGAACGGTGTATTCCCTTGGTGGTTTTTTTTGTCCATTGTGTTTGATAACCTCTTTGACAGAACTTTGTTTCTTTGATCAGTCAAGAACAGACCTAAGATGTGTTTTCATTGAGTCTCATTTGCAATTTTTGTGTCTTAATCCTATATACCTGGAGCAACGATCCCCTAGTGCCTCTAACAGAGCGTTGCACCTCACTTAGGCGCACTCTATACCAGCGTTGCAAAGCACTGGGTATCTTCTGC
Organism: Pinus albicaulis; assembly: GCA_034641835.2. Classification (NCBI taxonomy): domain Eukaryota; kingdom Viridiplantae; phylum Streptophyta; class Pinopsida; order Pinales; family Pinaceae; genus Pinus; species Pinus albicaulis. The sequence goes on along the minus strand of JAXQQM020092850.1, from coordinate 18,201 downwards.
ACCAACGTTGGTCCCCATTTTTGCACAAATGTTTCCTTTATTTTTTATTGTCTCTTTGATCAGCCTACTTCCAACTGAACTCCCCTAAGACTTGAGTATCTTGTCGTCCCTCTAAAGTCTCCATTTGGTTTTCATTTTTGTTTGATTGCATTTGGTAAGAATTGGTTTTGATTTTTCTTTGTTCTTATCATTAGGTCGCTTGCAAACTGATTTCATTTGGTCATTGATCAATTGGATGAATTGTTGTTCTAGTCCTCATTATTAAAAGTGCATTTGAATGAGTGATTAAACATTTTCATCTTATTTTTCTTCATTTTGAAAATTAAGTGTGTTGAAAAGAAAAGAAAATTCATTGGCATTTACGGTTTTGTATGTGCAATGATATAGGAGCAGTTACAGTGAAGAGGAAATTTCATCTTACATCTTGTTTGTTGTATGTTCTATGTTGCATATTGGTTGTTTCTTCCCTTCCTTAGCTAGATTTTCATTTAAAGAGAAAGATTTCCATTTTCTCATGCTAGATTTTCATTTTAGCATATTCAAGTGACATTCGTGGTGAGCCCAAAACTTAAACTTAATCAAAGATAAACAATAAAATTTATTGAATCAACCTAAGTAGTATTTCTAACATTAACACAAACACTTAGAGGTCTAGGCAAGAGACGTAGTTCCGACGTCTTTAAACGTAGGAGTTGTCGTTTGTTCCAATGTTGTATCCCTGGGGTGATATCCCGTTCCACGTACATAAGTGTATAGGACTGTTCTCCACGTACCTTTGGTATATTAGACGTCGCTCCATGGATGTAAATTATATGGGAACGATCTCATTGAACAATTATTCATTAGAAAACACTACTACAGAATCGTGAGTTCAACGTACCGACGATTATATTTTGGAAGTCCAGCATAGGTTTCTATTGTCACCATAGGTAACCAAGTCAACTGCCTTGTATATCGTTATACACCGAACACATCATTTGCAGAAATTTCTTGCACGTACATTAAGTCCTTGGTTCTCTAAGGTGTATATTACAATTCATGGTTCCTTGGTAAACACTTTTTCCTAGTTACCCCTTCTTTGATTTATTTATGTTGTTAATTTCTAAAATCATTTAATTGACAATGAAATAACATCCTCTTCGTGGAACAACTGCTTAGTGGATCTTAGGTTGATAGTAATGGCAACAGTTCCTGATTACACCAATCAAGGAAACCCCTATGAAGGAAATTATGGTCCTTTTCCTCCTTTTGGAAATATTGGTGCTCATTATATGGCAACGTTGTCCATTCCTAAATTTACCATTGATTTGCCAATTTGGTTACTTTTTTAACCACTATGGTTCCAAATAAGTATTTATCATATTAATTTTTAATAATTATAATAATTAAAAATAATTAAAAATAATTTAATAAAATAAAATTTCATTATAATGATAAAAATAAATATTTTCAAATCAATTTATTATTAAAAAAATTAAATTAATAAAAAAATTAAATTATATATTTTATGCCTTTATTATTTTATAATTATAACTATGCTTTTATTACTATATAGCTCTTTATTAATGCCATATTATAATTAAAATATAAAAGTTCTATTGTTATAAATGTTATCATATTTACAAACATCTTAAAATGACGTGCCTATCTATATACATTGATTGATTCAAAACATGGTGAAATGTGCATTCTTACCATATATGTAAATTTAAGTATTTTTTAATAAAATTAGAGAAGGATTATAAATTTTTAATAAAAACCTAGAATATATTCTATGAAATTATGTTTAAACTATTGACATTATACTTAAAACAAAACAATATGAAGTTGTGTAAGTAAATTAAACTATTGACATGATTCTTAAAACAATATGAAATTGTGTAATTAATAGTATATTATGCTGTCAGCAACGACTGGACTAGTGGAAAGAAAGTAACGTTATGCTAGATACCTCACACAAACAAGAGACACAACACATAATTTTAAAGAATAATAATTAATATAATTTAAGGATATATTAAAAAGTAAATAGTTAACATTAATAAATATTAAATAAAAAGAGATGTCAAAGTAAATATAATATTTTTATTTTTATATGTTTATATAGAGAAAGTTATTTTACATAAAAATTATCATAAACATATTTATTTTTGTATATCCATACGATGAAGATTATTATGTGTAAAGGATAAAATATTTGACATTAGAATAATATTTTTCTTGTTATTCACCCACTACGTTATTCCACTTTGTATCAAGTGGTAAATTGTTTCAAGAGATCCCTTACCTTCTTTAATATAATTGCTTCAAGAGATCCTTTACCTTTTTAAATATTTTTGTAGTTATTATGTGTATTTATTATTTATTTTACTAAGCGTGATACATGGAAATTCATGCATATTTCTAATGCCAAAAATATTTGCATGTTTTTAGTGTTACATGTGTCTTGTAGCTACTAAATTGATACTAAATTCATGCATATTTTTAATGCCAAAAATATTTGCATGCTTTCAGTGCTACATGTGTTTTTGTAGCTATGGACTTTAATGTAGGGAAATGGTTGTAGTGGGTTTTGGGGGGTGGGGAGCGGAGGGTTAGAGAGGGAGCGATATGGTGGAAAAGGGAGATAAAGATAGAAAGAAGGAGAAAGATGTAGAGAGAGCGATTGGTGTGGAAGAATGAGGTGGTGGAAAATGGTTTGATATGGTTTTAGTGAGGTTGGGGGAAGGTGAGAGAGGGAGAGATAAAGGGGCCAGGGGAGATAACGAGAGAAAGAAAGAGACAGAGATAGTGAGTGGAGGGTGGGAGACAAAATAGTTGGTAAGCGAGGGGAGAGAGTGAGTGAGAGTCAAAAAAATGAGTGAGATAAGGAAAGAGGGAGGGGAAGGAATATGGAGGGGAAGGAAGTGGGGGGGGGGAGATATTTTTTGTTGACATAGGGAGGAAGAGAGAGAAAAGGTTGGAAGGAGATGTTGTGTGAGAGAGAGAGAGAGAGGGGGAGAGAGAGTTTGGGGGAGAGAGAGAGAGAGAGATTTTGTGGGGAGAGAGAGAGTAAGGTAGAGAGTGGAGGGGAAATGGAGAAGAAGAGTGAGAGATAAAGAGATGAAGCAAGGGTAAGAGAATGAGAGAGGGGGTGGGAGTAAGGGAGGAATATAGACACTGAGTTGGAGAGAGAGAGTGAGAGTTGGAGGGGGGTTTTTGTGAAGCACAAACTAAGTGAGGGAGGGATGAATAGAGAAGTAGAGGAAGGGGGAGGGAGGAGGGAGAGAGATGGAGACATAGGGACTAGGGGGGAGTGAGGGGGAAAGAGAGAGAGAGAGAGAGAGAGAGAGAGAGAGAGAAGGGGGAGAAATAAGGAAAAATGGTATAGATTGAAACAAAGCTGGAGGAAAGGAAGTGAGGGAGAGACAAGAAGGGAGGGGGAGATAGAGAAGGATAAAGGGAGAGTTATAGAGACAAATTTGGAGGGTAGGTAGATAGATAGATATAGAAAGAGAGAGTTGGATGGAGGTTTTTGTGAATCATGGACTAAGTGAGAGAGACAGAGGGGGGAGGAGAGAGAGAGAGCAATGGAGCCTGGGGGGAGAGACGTTGGGAAAAATACTGAGAGGGGGGGGGGGGTGAATCAGTATTTAGGACTTACTCAAAACTTTTCACTTTTCTTACTTTAAAACCCATACGCTACTTTGATGAAGCCAACTAGCGTATACACGCGGATCTCCTTCATTAAACTCGCGTATACACAGAGAACTTATTATGCAATTAAATCTTTACTTAGATCTATGCAACATTCATTCTTCTGATGTTTAGTTAACAATAAACATGTGCAGTAACAACAGAACAAACCATCACACATAAGCATCACACATGAACACCGGGATTTTAGGTGGAAACCCAAGTCGGGAGAAAACCACCGCTGCCGTTGTCTCAGCCTTCAATATTTTATTATAAAGAAAACATCTTACAACTATGTACTGGCGCAGACTCATACCAGTACGCAGGCACCCACCTGCACTCGTTTACCAGCCTCTCCTGGAAGGGAGCTACGACCCCTTGCTCTCGTTTACCAGCCTCTCCTGGAAGGGAGCTACGACCCCCTGCTCTCGTTTACCAGCCTCACCTGGAAGGGAGCTACAACCCCCTGACTGAAGGCTACAACCCTCGGCACCACCATGGACCATGTTTCATCAATTTTCACACTAGATCAAGCTATGAAGAATTATAAACTTGCGGGGAGCCACTTTCCAGTATATTTTCGGACGGACCCACTCCACACATTTAAGCTCAATCATACATCAAAACTGATACTTATCAATTCAGACAACCCAGAACTGTAGAATACAGATAGCAGTAACACAGCAGAACAGATCAGACATTTCATACCACATACTTCAGCAAACCCTAATATTCATATGCGCTTTCCTTTCACTGAACCTGCATATATATGTGCTTTTACAAATACCAACCCGCGTATACATCTGCACACATTTCAAAGCTGACTTTAATTCCCATACGCGCTTTTGCTGAATACAAGCCACGTATATATGCGCTTTTTCCACGATGAACCTGCATATAGATCTTCAGACATTTTTAGGGCAGCGCAGCTTTCCATAACAGATAAACAACTCAGGTCTTCATTCTTTACTTCAGCACGAATTCGCCAGATCACAGATCTAATCATTCCATAAACAGATCCAGAAGATACATATACATTTCAGATTTAGATAACCTTCTTCATCATTTTCTTCATAGGTGCATCACAGATTCAGATCTATCATCAAACCATTACCCTTTCCATACAGATATATTTCAGAGTGAAGTATTCATTCAAACACAGACTCCTTGCACACATTTGCACAATGAATTTCTTCTCCTTATATAGGTTTACCCTTTATCAATACCATGAGCCAAAACCACATTACTTTCGATGGTATTCTTGGACGGGGTCACATAGACGAATCATTACTCAATACAATGGGTCAATACCATGGTGGTTACCCCTGGTTTTACATATTTAGAGAGCTTTTTCCCATACGCGACTTGGCACGTTATTTCCCGTGTGCATACGCTACTTTGTCTAGACAAATCCGCATATGCCTTGAGACATAATCTTTTCATCATGTTCTAGCACATACTGACATTCCTTCCATCATTACCTTCTGTACTCATTGTATATACATCAGATTTACATCATTTAACAAGTTCATCAAGACATATTCCATCAGGGACAACTTCATCAAGTAGGTTGCCATCATGTTCATCAAGTGGGTTGCCATCATGTTCATCGAGTTTTGCCATCATCTTCATCAAGTGGGTTGCCATCAAGGACAACACTCTGCATCATATTGCCAACAATCTCCCCCTTTGGACTTGATGGCAACCACGATGGTGTTTGATCACCACAACAGATAGATACATTGATTATAACCATGTTACTCTCCCCTTATTCAAACACCATGTCACTCTCCCCCTTTGACATCAAGGGCAAAGGGCGGATCAAAACCAACACAAGGTTTTTCTCCTCATGTAGATAGAAGAGCGCTGTAGATCTGATGTGCATTGAAGTTATCATGCTCCCTCTGAGTTCATGCTGAGTATTTAAACATATTTTTCAATGAAGTACATGACTCTATGACCTTCCTATCACCAAGGACTCATACTTACATCAAAGATCTATCCAAGTGGATTTACATATGAGACTCAAATACCCAACCAAGTGGGTTTACACATCTCAACTCAACTACCCAACCAAGTGGGTTTACAAATTTTGACAAGTCCTTACATGACTGAATATTACAATTTTACATCATGGGTCTCAACAAGACCTTTTTATCAAATTACAAGTATGACTTTTTATGACCAATACCAGAAATACCTCAAGAGAGAGATCATATTTCAGAATCATTGTAATGCCAACAATGCATTATACTCAGCAAGACTAGTGCTCCCCCTGAAAATGTGCATCCTTTCCATATGTCTAAGGCTCCTCCTTAGCTTGTGCAATCTGAATACTTTTAACAGCAAGTCATCAGCAACAATCTCTGCATGATCTGTCCGGATCTCCGAATCATAAGACTTCCATCATATCCAAAAGATATTCTTCATCAAATAAGCAATCCGGGCTCATCCATAATTTTCAACATAAGAAACCATGTATCATTTCATTAGCATGAGTATAACCAAAAAAATGCTAACAATACAATCATTATCAGTCAGACTGATGCTCCCCCTGAACCTCTGTTCCTAATCTTCAGCTTTCATCCCAATTCTCTTATCATCAATGCATACGCGACTGTGTCTGCTGGAACTCGCGTGTATACGCGGCTTTAGTTCACTGAACCCGCGTATGGAAAGTGAAACATAGAAAATTTCACATTCCTTCATCTCCCCCTGAATTTGTACCACCTGTACTTGTCTTCTTCACATCAGATGCTCTGTCAGAAATAAACATAACCAGAATAACCAAATCAACCATGAGAATCACCATACATCGCTCCCCCTGTAAAGATACATTACTAATCACCAGAATGTATCTCACATCATTTATGCAGTCATTATGAGAAATAAGCTTTAGAATCAGATGACTACAGTAGGGTCAGTATTCCCTACGTTTCTAACCGATCTTCCTTCCTTTTCCAGCTTTGCTTGAAGTTTTTTATTGTGTGCTGGAAATTGTTCAATTTCTTAGATCTGTTCATCCTGCATTCTTTTTCTACATGTCCATACTTGTTATAGGCATAACATCTTGCATGACCAGAAAAGTAAGCATATGGATCATAATGTGTTTTTCTATACTTTCTTCTATTGCAATCAGCTGCTTTATGACCATACTTGTTGCATGAAAAACAATATCCCTTAAAGAACCCATAGTACCTTTCAGTATAGAATCTGTTTGTTTGTGACTGAAACAATCTGCTTCTGCAATTTGCTGCAACATGCCCATAATTATGACATTTAAAGCATTCAACATTATTGATCAATGGAGGGAATGATTTCTTTTGAGAGTTCATGATTTTCGGTTGACCTTTTGCTTCTTTCAACACTTCAAGCTTTGCATTGATATCCTTTGAATCTTTAGCACTTCCTTGTGAACTAGATTCTCCTTTAACAGTTTCATGAAAACCAAGACCAAGTTTAACAGAAGGATACCTTTGACTACTAAGAATATTGTCAAGAATCTTAGTACTATCTTGAAACCTCAAGAGTTTATCCTTTTCTTCTAATTTACCTTTGAGAATGTTTACCTCGACCTCCAATTTTTGGCATTGCTTCATCATGCTTTCTTCAACCCTTTTTCCTTCTTCTACTTGATCATTCAAATTTAAGATCTCTTCTTTCAACCCATTTTCTTGTCCTTCAAAAGTTTGTAAGAGTTCTTCATTCTTCTTATTCGATGCTTCGAGATCTGCTTTCAGAGAGATGACTTCTGCTTCAAGTTCTTCATTCTTGTTGTTGGATATTTCCGGGTCTTCTTTGAGAGAGATGACTTCTGCTGCATTCTTATTATTTGATTTTTCTAGATCTTCTTTGAGAGAGATGATTTCAGCTTCAAGTCTTTCATTCTTCTTGTTTGAATCTTCCAGATCTTCTTTGAGGGAGACGATTTCTGCTTCAAGTCTTGCATTCTTCTTGTTTGATTTTTCGAGATCTGCATTTAGATCATTGACTTCTACTTCTAGTCTTTTAATTCGATTGGATGCATAAGCATGAAACCTTTGATACTTGTCTGTCTGTCCATTTAGTATTTTTATCTGTTCTTTCATCCCTTTGTACATAGCTTCGCTTTTAGTAATTGATCTTCGTTGATCTTCAATTTTCTTGATAGCTTCCTCTAGATCCAAAACTTTACTTTCACTATCTTCACCATTGCATGCACAGGAAAGTGAATCACAAGAACAACAATCAATACCTGTTTCATCTTCTTCATTTTCTGCTGCACATGTTTTCTGAGATATCTCCTTTTCAGTAGCCTTATTCTTTTGCTTCCTTCCCATTGTGACGGATCTCCTTCAAGCGATCAATCTTCTGCAGAAGGACCTGCTCTGAAACCAATTGTTCGGAAATATACTGAGAGGGGGGGATGAATCAGTATTTAGGACTTACTCAAAAAATTTCACTTTTCTTACTTTAAAACCCATACGCTACTTTGATGAAGCCAACTAGCGTATACACGCGGATCTCCTTCATTAAACTCGCGTATACACAGAGAACTTATTATGCAATTAAATCTTTACATAGATATATACAACATTCATTCTTCTGATGTTTAGTTAATATTAAACATGTGCAGTAACAACAGAACAAACCATCACACATAAGCATCACACATGAACACCAGGATTTTAGTTGGAAACCCAAGTCGGGAGAAAACCACCGCTGCCGTTGTCTCAGCCTTCAATATTTTATTATAGAGAAAACATCTTACAACATATGTGCTGGCGCAGACTTGACCTCCTACCGGCACGCGGGCACCCACCTATTGCTCGTTTACCGACCTCTCCTCGAGAGAACCTACGACCCCACTGCTCTCGTTTACCGGCCCTCTCCCTCGGGGAGCTACGACCCCCAATCTCGTTTACCCGCCTCTCACTGGAGAGGAGCTAAAACCCACGATAAAGGCTACAACCCTCGGCCACCACCATGGACCACGTTTCATCGAATTTCACCTTGGATCCAAAGCTTCCTTTAGAACACAACTTGCGGGCCACTTTTCATCATATTTTTTATTTGGACCCACACTCCACACATTTAAGCTCAATCTATTACATCAAAGCGTATATCAATTCAAAATGACCGAAATGTAGAATAGTGATAGCGCAGTAACACGGTAGAAACCGAATCGAGACATCTCATACCACAAACTTCAGCAAACCCTAATATTCATACGCACTTTCCTTTCACTGATCCTGCGTATATACGCGCCTTCGACCATACAAACCCGCTTATACTTCTGTACATATTATAGAGCTAATTTTACTGCCCATACGCGCTTTCTCTTCAGAAAACCCGCGTATATACGCACTTACTCTGCGGCGAACTAGCGTATAGTTATTTAGGTCATTGCAATTCTTTCGCACGTATACATCACTCGTATTTTACCCTTTACCTTAGCGCATGTTCGCCTCATCTCGCATCTAATCATTCCATAAATAAACATCTAGCAAATACAAATACATTTCGTATCTAGATTCCTTCTCATTATTTCTTCACAGGCATCATGCTTTCAGATCTATCCTTCAACCTGCTACTCCTTTCCATTCAGATATACTTCGCAGAGAAGTATGCATTCAAGCTCGTACATCTTGCACACATTTGCACAATGAATTTCTTCTCTTTACAGTTTACCCTTTATCAATACCATGAGCCAAAACCACATTACTTTCGATGGTATTCCCCGGACGGGTCATATAGACGAATCATTACTCAATACAATGGGTCAATACCATGATGGTTACCCGGTTTTACATATATTTAGAGCGCTTGTGCCCATACGTGACTTGGCACGTTATTTTCGCGTGCATACGCTACTTGACCGTACAACCGCGATGCCTTCAGACATACTCTTTCATCGTGTTCGGCACACATCGATTATTCCTTCCATCAATACCTTCGTACTCATTGTAGATACATCAGATTTAACAAGTTCATCAAGACATATTCCATCGGGGACAACTCATCAAGTAGGTTTCCATCATCTTCATCAAGTGGGTTGCCATCAAAGACAACACTCGCATCATATTGCCAACAATCTCCCTTTCGGACTTGATGGCAACCAATATGGTGTTTTGATCATCACAATAGATAGATACATTAAGAATACAATGACTCCATGTCACCTCTCATTCTTTGACACCATTCTTGCCCTTTATTCAAACACCATGTCACTCTCCCCTTTCGACATCAAGGAAAAGGGCGACCAAAACTACTAACACAAGTTTTTTTCTCCCTCTTGTAGAAGGAAGCGTCTCGAAGAGATTCAATGTTCATCGAAGTGACCATGCTCCCCCCGAGTTCATGCGTCGAATCTTCAAACATATTTTTCAATGAAGTACATGACTCTATGACCTTCCTATCACCAATGGACCATACTTACATCAACCAAGTGGATTTACATATGAGACTCAAATAACCAACCAAGTGGGTTTACATATTTTGACTCCTACCTACCCAACCAAGTAGGTTTTTCTATAAATTTGACTCATATAACCTTACATGACCGAACATAATTTTACATCATGGGTCTCATCATGACCTTTTCATCAAATTACAAATATGATTTTTCATGACCAATACCAAAAAGACCTCAAAAGAGAGAACATATATCAAACCATCATAATGCCAACAATGCATTACTCGCTTAGGCTAGTGCTCCCCATGAACATGTGCATCCAAACATATATGACCAAGGCTCCTCCTTACTTGTGCAACCCAACACTTAACAGCAAACAAGAACATTCTCTCGCATGACTCCATCTCAACTTCCGAATCATTAGACTTCCATCTCATCCAAATGTATACTCTTCATTCAAAAAGCAATCCTCGGCTCATCCATAAATCTCATCATAAGAAACCATGTATCATGTCATTATCATTTAGAACCGAGAAATGAAACTGGAAATGTTGCCAATAATACAATCATTAGTAGTCGACAAATGCCCCCCCGAACTCGTGCTTCGTTCTTCACCGCGTGCTAGTTCTCTTATAATCAATGCGCGCAATCGTGTCCGTCGTAAATCGCATGTATACATGCCTTATTTCATAGAACCCGCGTATGGAAGGTGAAATATAGGTACCCACATTCTCCATCTCCCCCTAAATTTGTCCTTCGTACCGTCTTCTTTACATCAAATGCTCTCGTCGTACATAAACATAACCGTAATAACCAAATCAACCATGAGAATCATCATACATCGCTTCTCCTTGTGACGATACATTACAAATCCATATAATGTATCCATATCATCGTTCAGCTATTAAGAGAAGTAAGCTTCGTGCTGTATGACCGTAGGGGTCAATATTCTGCTACGTTTCTGACCGGTCTTCCTTCCTTTCCAAACGCTTGAACTTTCTAACCGTGCGTCGGAAATTGTCCACTTTCTCCTCGATCCGTTCATCCCGCATTCTTTTTCTACATGTCCATACTTGTTACAAGAATAACATCTCATGTGGCTGCAGAAATAAGCATAATAATCATCATGAACTTTTCTATTCTTCCTTCTATTGCAATCAGCTTCTTTATGACCATAATTTGTTGCATGAAAAAACAATATCTCCCTTGAAGAAACCTTTTAGCAATTTTTTGTGTACAATCTCGTTTTTTTGTGACCGAAAATAACTGCTTCTCGCAATTGGCCGCAACATGCCCATAATTATACATTTAAAGCATTCAACATTATTGAATGATTTCCTTTAAGAATTCATGATTGTCGGTTGGCCTTTTGCTCTTTCACACTTCAGGTTTTGCTTTGACATCCTTTGAATCTTTAGCACCTCCTCAGAACTAGATTCTCCTTTAACCGTTTCATGAAAGCCAAGACTCAAGTTTAATAGAAGGAGACCTTGACTACTAAGAATATTGTCCGTAATCTTAGTACTATCTTGAAAACCTCAAGAGCTTATCCTTTTCTTCTAATTTACCTTTGAGAATGTTTACCTCAACTTCCAAGCTCCGGTATTGCTTCTTCATACTTTCTTCAATCCTTTTTCCTTCTTCTACTTGATCATTAAGATTTAGAATCTCTCTTCTTTCAACCCATTTTCTTGTACTTCAAGAGTTTGTAAGAGTTCTTTCTATTCTTCTTATTTGATTTTTCCGCATCTACTTTCAGAGAGATGTTTTCACTTCAAGTCTTCCATTCTTCCTTTTTGATTTTTCCCATCTTTCTTGAGGGAGACGATTTCGCTTCAAGTCCTTTACTTTGATTGGTTTCACTATCATACAGCCTTTTCACTAGTGATCATATCTTTGTAGTCGCATTCTCTCTTACTAAAGAATCTTTGTTGATATTTGATAAATCGTCGTATCCATAGCATTACCTTCACTATCTTCACCATTGCTTGCACAAAGAAGAAAATCACTAGAATAAATACCGTTTTCATCTTCTTTATTTTCTTCACGTACATGTTTTCTTCGAGATACTCTTTCCTTGGAGAAGCCTTCTTCTTTTGCATCTTTCCCATAGTGACAACTTCCTTCACGATCAAGCTTCCAAGAAGGACCCGGCTCGATACCAATTGTTGGGAAAAAATACCCAGAGGGGGGTGAACCGCATTTAGGCATACTCGTAACTTTTAATTTTTTTCACTCACTAAAACCAATACGCTACTTTTCTTAACCGTACTCGCGTATACATGCGGATATTCTTCATAAAACTCGCGTATACACAGATCTTAATATGCATATATTTCTTTACTTAGATCTTTGCAACATTCATTCATCCGATGTTAACAGTAAGCATGTGCAGCAACAACAAAGAACAAACCATCACACATAAGCATCACATATGAACACCAGATTTTAGGTGGAAACCCAAGTCGTAGGAAACCACTGCTGTCATTGCTCATCCTTCAATATTTATTATAAAGAAAACATCTTTACAACTTATGCTAGCGCGCACTACCGCGCACGCAGCACCCACCGCGCTCGCTAGTCAAATTTCTCTCCTAAAGGGAGCTTCAACCCCCGAATCGTTTACCGTTCCTCTCCGGAAGGGAGCTACGACCCCCCGATCTCGTTTACCAAATGCCCTCTCCTCGGAAGGGAGCTACAACACCGATCGAAGGCTACAACCATTAGCACCTCTATGGACCACGTTTCATCACTTTTCACACTAGATCCAAAGCTTCCTTAGAACACAACTTGCAAGCCACGTTTCATCATATTTTCGCATCGAAACCCACTCCATACATTTGAGCTCAATCATACATCATCAACAGATAGCAGTAACACAACAGAACAGATCAGACATTTGATACTTCATACTTTAGCAAACCCTAATCTTCATACGCGCTTTCCTTTCACTGATCCTGCGTATATACGCGCCTTCGACCATACAAACCCGCGTATACTTCTGTACATATTACAGAGCTAATTTTACTGCCCATACGCGCTTTCTCTTCAGCAAACCCGCATATATACGTGCTTACTCTGCGGCGAACTAGCGCATAGTTCTTCAGACATTTAGGTCATTGAAATTCTTTAGAACATATACATCACTCAGATTTTACCCTTTACTTCAGACAGATGTTCACCTCATCTCAGATCTAATCATTCCATAAATAGATCTAGCAGAGACAAATACATTCCAGATCTAGATTCCCTTCTTCATCATTTCTTCATTGGTGCATCATACATTCAGATATTTCATTCAACTGTAACCCTTTCCATTCAGATATGCTTCAGAGAGAAGTATTCATTCAAGCTCAGACTTCTTGCACACATTTGCACAATGAATTTCTTCTCCTTATATAGGTTTACCCTTTATCAATACCATGAGCCAAAGCCACATTACTTTTGATGGTATTCCTGGACGGGGTCACATAGACGAATCATTACTCAACACAATGGGTCAATACCATGGTGGTTACCCCTGGTTTTACATATTTAGAGCGCTTTTGCCCATACGCGACTTGGCACGTTATTTCCCGCGTGCATACGCTACTTTTTCTAGACAAATCCGCGTATGCCTTGAGACATACTCTTTTCATCATGTTCTAGCACATACTAACATTCCTTCCATCATTACCTTCTGTACTCATTGTATATACATCAGATTTACATCATTTAACAAGTTCATCAAGACATATTCCATCAGGGAAAACTTCATCAAGTAGGTTGCCATCATCTTCATCAAGTGGGTTGCCATCAAGGAAAACACTCAGCATCATATTGCCAACAATCTCCCCCTTTGGACTTGATGGCAACCATGATGGTGTTTGATCACCACAACAGATAGATACATTAAGAATACAATGACACCATGTCACTCTTGACACCATTCTTTCTCTTTATTCAAACACCATGTCACTCTCCCCCTTTGACATCAAGGGCAAAGGGCGGACCAAAACCAACACAAGGTTTTTTCTCCTCTTGTAGAAGGAAGCGTTCTGCAGATCTGATGTACACTGAAGTGACCATGCTCTCCCTGAGTTCATGTTTAACCTACAAACATATTTTTCAATGAAGTACATGACTCTATGACCTTCCTATCACCAATGACTCATACTTACATCAAAGATCCATCCAAGTGGATTTACATATGAGACTCAAATACCCAACCAAGTGGGTTTACACATCTCAACTCAACTACCCAACCAAGTGGGTTTACAAATTTGTCTCAGCTACCCAACCAAGTGGGTTTACAAATTTTGACAAGTCCTTACATGACTGAATATTACAATTTTACATCATGGGTCTCAACAAGACCTTTTTATCAAATTACAAGTATGACTTTTTATGACCAATACTAGAAAGACCTCAAGAGAGAGATCATATTTCAGAATCATCATAATGCCAACAATGCATTATACTCAGCAAGGCTAATGCTCCCCTTGAAAATGTACATCCAAGCATCCTTTCCATATGACCAAGGCTCCTCCTTAGCTTGTGCAACCTGATGCTCTTTCAACAGCAAGTTATCAGCAACAATTTCTGCATGATCTGTCCTTATCTCTGAATCATAAGACTTCCATCTCATCCATGTGTGAAAGAAACGAAAAACTCTTCAGCAAAAAGCAAACAGGGCTCATCCAAAATCATAAGAAACCATGTAACATGTCATCATCATTTGGAACTGAGAAATAAACAAATACAGTGCCAATAATACAATCATTAACAGTCATACTGATGCTCCCCCTGAACTTGTACTCCTGATCTTCAGCTGTCATACAAATTTTCTTATCATAATTGAATACGCGACTGTGTCTGCTGGAACTCGCGTGTATACGCGACTTTCTTTCATCGAACCCACATATGGAAAGTGAAATATAGAAAATTTCACACCTTCATCTCCCCCTGAATTTGTCCTTCCTATACCTGTCTTCTTCATGTCAGATGCTCTGTCAGCAATAATCATAACCAGATTTGCCAAATCAACCATGAGAATCATCATACATCGCTACCCCTGTGACGATACATTACTAAGCTCCATAATGTATCTCACATCACTTCTGCAGTCATTAAGAGAAGTAAGCTTCAGAAGCTGATGACTGCAGTAGGGTCAATATTCCCTACGTTTCTGACCGGTCCTCCTTATTTTTCCAAATTTTCTTGAACTTTCTAATTGTGTGTTGGAATTTATCATATCTGTTCATTCTGCATTCTTTTTCAACATGTCCATACTTGTTACAAGCATAACATCTCATGTGACCAGAGAAGTAAGCATAAGGATCATAGTGTGTTTCTCTATTCTTCCTTCTATTGCAATCAGCTGCTTTATGACCATACTTGTTGCATGAAAAACAATATCCCTTGAAGCAACCAGAGTACCTTTCTGAATAGAATGTTTGATTGTGACTGAAATGATCTGCTTCTACAATTTGCTACAACATGCCCATAATTATGACATTTAAAGAATTCAACATTATTGAATGATTTCCTTTGAGAATTCATGATTGTTGGTTGACCTTTTGTTTCTTTCAACACTTCAAGTTTTTCTTTGACATCCTTTGAATCTTTAGCACTTCCTTGCGAACTAGATTCTCCTTTAATAGTTTCATGAAAACCCAGACCAAGTTTAATAGAAGGAGACCTTTGACTACTAAGAATATTGTCCAGAATCTTAGTACTATCTTGAAACCTCAAAAGTTTATCTTTTTCTTCTAATTTACCTTTGAGAATGTTTACCTCAACCTCCAAGCCTTGTTATTGCTTCTTCATGCTTTCTTCTTTCCTTCTTCCGTCTTCTACTTGATCATTCAATTTTGAGATCTCTTCTTTCAACCCTTTTTCTTGTTCTTCAAATGCTTGTAGAAGTTCTTCACTCTCCTTATATGATTCTTCTTTGAGAGAGATGATTTTCTCTTCAAGTTATTCATTTTTCTTATTTGATTTTTCCAGATCTGCTTTCAAGAGATGTTTTCTGCTTCAAGTCCTTCATTCTTGTTTGATTTTTCCAGATCTGCTTTTAGAGAGATGATTTCTGCTTCAAATCCTTTACTTTGATTGGATACATTATCGTACATCCTTTTCAGTCTAGAGACCAAATCTTTGTAGGCAGATTCCTTTTCATTAAATATTCTTTGTTGATCTTTGATAACTTCTTCTAGGTCCATAGCATTACTTTCACTATCTTCACCATTGCTTGCACAAAGAAGAATATCACAAGAACAACAATCACTACATGTTTCATCTTCTTCATTTTCTGCTGCACATGTTTTCTGAGATATCTCCTTTTCAGTAGCCTTCTTCTTTTGCTTCCTTCCCATCGTGACGGATCTCCTTCAAGCGATCAAGCTTCTGCAGAAGGACCTGCTCTGATACCAATTGTTGGGAAAAATACTGAGAGGGGGGGGTGAATCAGTATTTACTGCATAATCAAATCCTTTTACTTTTTCATTCCTTAAAACCCATACGCTACTTTCCTGAAGCCAACTAGCGTATACACGCGGATATCCTTCATAAAACTAGCGTATACACAGAGATCTAATTATGCCATTAGTTCTTCACTTATATCATTCCATCATTCATTCATTAGATGTTCTATAAACAGTAAACATGTGCAGTAAGAACAGAATAAACCATCACACAAAGCATCACACATGAACACCAATATTTTTAGGTGGAAACCCAAGTCGGGAGAAAACCACCGCTGCAGTTGCTCAGCCTTCAATATTTTATTATAGAGAAAACATCTTACAACATATGTGCTGGTGCAGACTCTACCAGCACGCAGGCACCCACCTGCGCTCGTTTACCAGCCTCTCCTGGAAGGGAGCTCCAACCCCATGACTCGTTTACCAGCCTCTCCTGGAAGGGAGCTATGACCCCCTGATCTCGTTTACCAGCCTCTCCTGGAAGGGAGCTACGACCCCCTGCTCTCGTTTACCAGCCTCACCTGGAAGGGAGCTACAACCCCCTGACTGAAGGCTACAACCCTCAGCACCACCATGGACCACGTTTCATCAATTTTCACACTGGATCCAAAGCTTCCTTTAGAACAGAACTTGCAGGCCACGTTTCATCATATTTTCACACTGGACCCACTCCATACATTTGAGCTCAATCATACATCATCAACAGATAGCAGTAACACGGCAGAACAGATCAGACATTTGATACTTCATACTTCAGCAAACCCTAATCTTCATACACGCTTTCCTTTCATTGATCCTGTGTATATACGCGCCTTCCACCATACAAACCCACGTATACTTCTGTACATATTACATAACTAATTTTACTGCCCATACACGCTTTCTCTTTAGCAAACCCGCGTATATACGCGCTTACTCTCCGGACAACTAGCGTATAGTTCTTCAAACATTTAGGTCATTGCAATTCTTCAGAGCAGATACATCACTCAGATTTTACCCTTTACTTCAAACAGATGTTCGCCTCATCTCATATCTAATCATTCCATAAATAGATCTAGCAGATACAAATACATTCCAGATCTAGATTCCCTTCTTCATCATTTCTTCATTGGTGCATCATACATTCAGATCTTTCATTCAACTGTAACCCTTTCCATTCAAATATGCTTCAGAGAGAAGTATTCATTCAAGCTCAGACTTCTTGCACACATTTGCACAATGAATTTCTTCTCCTTATATAGGTTTACCCTTTATCAATACCATGAGCCAAAACCACATTACTTTCGATGGTATTCCTGGACGGGGTCACATAGACGAATCATTACTCAATACAATGGGTCAATACCATGGTGGTTACCCCTGGTTTTACATATTTAGAGCACTTTTGCCCATACGCGACTTGGCACATTATTTCCCGCGTGCATACGCTACTTTGTCTAGACAAATCCACGTATGCCTTGAGGCATACTCTTTTCATCATGTTCTAGCACATACTGACATTCCTTCCATCATTACCTTCTATACTCATTGTATATACATCAGATTTACATCATTTAACAAGTTCATCAAGACATATTCCATCAGGGACAACTTCATCAAGTAGGTTGCCATCATCTTCATCAAGTGGGTTGCCATCAAGGACAACACTCAGCATCATATTGCCAACAC
>JAXQQM020086185.1:0-28349 GCA_034641835.2 Pinus albicaulis | reverse complement strand
AAGGAGTGTTGGCCGGATAAATCGTTCTTGCGGACAAGACCGATCTCCCTAGAGTCAGAAGACAATCTAGCAACAAACGAACAACTAAGTTTGTCTTTCTCTAGATATATTCGTTTTACAAATAAATGCTATGAAGGTGTCGATTTTACCTTAGATCCAAATGCTTATTTGCGGTCGTAGTGCTTCCGTCGAATCAATAATCATTTGTCACAACAAGAGCTCTTTTGTCGCAAGAAAGTATCATCTTTCGTTAATCTGCAATCACAAACAAGAAAATATTAAATAGCACCTGTATAACAAATAATTATAAAACATACCTATCATAGTGATCAAGGAATCTATGAAATAAACGATCAAACGACAGCTTATTGAAATAAACAATCGAACGACAATTTATTGAGAAAAACAAAACTTGATTGTATTAATCTTAAAATATATAGAAGAACCTTACAACCTTAGCCTTGATGTTCGAAAGGCATTCCCGTGGTCCGAAGCAGGAGTCTCCTCTACTTTGATAAGTCTTGCACTCTTCCTCCAGGAGCACAAAGAGGTATGTGATCTTTCCTCTCAAAAGCTCAGCAGAAAGAAGTCTAAATCTTAACAGCACTTCAACTCAAAAATCTTCTTAAAAATCTTGACTTTTTCTTAACCCTTTGAGGCTACCAAATGCCTCCTTTTATAGAGCAGATGAGGAGGTTAGGATTCCACCTTTAAAGGGATAGAATCCTCCTTCAAAGGGATAGACTCCTCACATCAAGGGATTAGTTCCTTAAGGTGTGGGATACATGCACCTTAATAAAGCGTACTCATCCCCAAAAAATCTCATCTAGAACCTTCCAGAGTTGACCAAAAATCAACTTTTTCAGTTTAATTTCGCGCTTTTTTTATCTTACAGGGGTTCCGCAGGAATAACACTGGAAAAATGCATTCTAGAACGCAGTTCCTCTTCACATTACCTGTGTACCCTAGCTAGGAACGTAGGTAAGTCTCATATTAACTACGTACTCAAATTTTTTGAGCTTTTTAGGGTTTTTCCTCTAGTTTCAAGGCTTGGAATGAGGAAAAGAGGTTGTAAGACTTGCAGAGGAGGTAAGTATGAGTGTCAATGAGCTCATACAGTCAACAGAATGTCAGGGTGAAATTTTTTAGTGTAACAGATTTCCCCCTAAAGTGCGAAGTCTGGAATAGATGAAGATGAAGTCTGTCATATATGAAGAGTGAAGTACTTTATCATTTCAAGGATCATCATGTGGACACCCCAGTCGGAACCTGTAAAAACATTCAATGCAAAATATATATATGTAATCATATCATCGCTGAGGTAGGCATCCCCATACTCAGATCAAAAACTAACTAAACTGGTTCTGATACAGAAATGATTTTAATATTACATCAATAGTGTAGACACAGCATGGGCGCAACCATCTGTAATGAATAGTCTACAATATAATAATAAAACTCCTTGCCGCCTGGACGGTGGAAACTAGATCCAGGGTCTTGATTTCCACTAGGGAGATCGGTCTTGTCCGCAAGAACGATTTATCCGGCCAACAAATTAATCTTAAAATATACAGAAGAACCTTACAACCTTAGCCTTGATGTTCGAAAGGCCTTCCCGGGGTCCGAAGCAGGAGTCTCCTCTACTTTGATAAGTCTTGCACTCTTCCTCCAGGAGCACAAAGAGGTATGTGATCTTTCCTCTCAAAAGCTCAGCGGAAAGAAGTCTAAATCTTAACAGCACTTCAACTCAAAAATCTTCTTAAATATCTTGACTTTTTCTTAACCCTTTGAGGCTACCCAATGCCTCCTTTTATAGAGCAGATGAGGAGGTTAGGATTCCACCTTTAAAGGGATAGAATCCTCCTTCAAAGGGATAGACTCCTCACATCAAGGGATTAGTTCCTTAAGGTGTGGGATGCATGCACCTTAATAAAGCGTACTCATCCCCAAAAAATCTCATCTAGAACCTTCTAGAATTGACCAAAAATCAACTTTTTCAGTTTAATTTCGCGCTTTTTTTAATCTTACAGGGGTTCCGCAGGCATAACACTGGAAAAATGCATTCTAGAACGCAGTTCCTCTTCACATTACCTACGTACCCTAGCTAGGAACGCAGGTAAGTCTCATATTAACTGCGTACTCAAAGTTTTTTAGCTTTTTAGGGTTTTTCCTCTAGTTTCAGGGCTTGGAATGAGGAACAAAGGTTGTAAGACTTGTAGAGGAGGTAAGTATGAGTGTCAATGAGCTCATACCGTCAGAAAAATGTCAGGGTGACATTTTTTAGTGTAACAAGGAGCGCCCGTTACACAACATTTTGTCATTGTCCTTGCAATCCCCAACTCACACATTGGAGGGTCGTTTCTGTGACCAATAAGAAATTTCATGCTTTGAAAATACCATCCTTTCATCCCTTTTGATGAAAGCAACATTATTCTTGTTGAAATTTCCCTAAGCAAAGCTGTGAAAATTCCTATTTTTGCCTTGGCGCGAGTATCCAGTTACACCCTCGTGCTGACCAGGAAATTTAACACTGAGCTAGCGCCACTTTGCACTCTGTGCCAGTTAGACACCCATGCCAAGCTGTTTATGGAATGTTTTTTAAAAATAGAGGCAAAGGTTCCATTCCAACCACCTGGGGGATGAGTCATTGGGAGTGGTTGAACTGAAACAACCATGGACTCCTTCCTTTAGTTAGTAGTTTCCACCTCCCTTGGAACTCTCCTAAAGGATAGGACTCCCTCCCACCTTTGTAGGGATCCCAACCTCCTCCCTTTCCTCTATATAAGAAACTATCTGTTTTAGTAGAAGCTAGCTGAACGACTGAATAGCTGAACTAGGAGAATTATACTCTAGCTAAGCTGCTAGAGAAGATAGAGTAAGAAAGATTGTGTTGAGAGAGCTCGAGTCGATGACTTCTAAGAGAGCTTGAGTCTGAATTCCCTGTCCAACATTTGAGACGCACTTTGTGTGAACCCCGCTGGAGGAGACTGCGACGTCAAAGCATCGGTTGTACTCTTCCTTCTACTCATTAATATACATGACTACTGTTTGGTTCCACTATTGTGTTATGATGTTTATTTGATACGATATGTTTAGCCTTCTTTGACTAGTTAATAGTTTTGAATTAAACTATTTTATCATATGCTGTTCTTTTTCTTTGTCCTATGTGCATATATTTGAGTGTGAAAGTGAACGGATCGTGATTTTCCAAGGCAGGAGCGAGAGGCCACTACTCATTCTACAACATCGACAGCGTTGGATTCAGGGTAGGTTAATCTACCATGTCTTTTGTTCATTCATTAACTAGAAATCAACACTTTAGCGTGTACTTTTGTTACTAGACCCACCCTAGGGCTAGAGGGATCGTCTCTGTCCGCAGAGAGGATTTACCTTCATAACAAATTGGAGACTCCACTAGGGATCAGTGTGAGTTTTTCGTGTCATCCTGTTGGGTCGGTTTCAATTATTGGTTTATTTATCTATTTTTTTCTGGTTTGTTTGCTGAGTTCCATCCTTTGTTTAGCTCCAAAGTGTCAAGGTTGACCTCTGCTCATCAGGTTAGGGTTTTTCCTCTTTTTCCCATTGGTATCCAACTTGGCACGTTTTTTGTCTGGACAGTCGCATCGATTGGTGCATGTTGCTCTTTTAGCACTTGTACCAACCTCTATATGGCGCGGATTACAACCTTACAGTCGTGCCAACCCCTGTAGGTTTTGGGTTGACCTCCCTAATGTGTATTTTGGTCATTTTTTCTTGTTTCTGGGTTATTTTTTAGTGTGTTTAAGCCTTTGTAGACTGTGTTGACTACTGTAGACTTGTTTCCCTCAATCGTTTGTCCATTTTCCTATCAGTGTCATTTAAGACCTTAGGGTTTCTAAGTGTTCTTGCACACTGAGCCTTCTGTTCGAGAACAAGTCTCTTTGATTATTATCAATCTCGTTTCGGGTTTTTAGACTGAGTTTTCTTGATCCTTTTGTTTTTATGATTGAATGGTCTTTTCATTTTTCGATTAGTCCTTCTTCTTCAATACTTTGAGCATCGATTACTTTGCTTGTTTGGGTCGCTTCAGGAACTCTCTTTTTCATTTGAAAGTTTTCTCCATTAGCTTGCATGTTTTTGTGTCTACTTCACTTTGGTTGAGTCATTCACTTTCAAAACCTTAAATTCACAAAACTCAAACTAGTGTTTATTTTGTTTTCCATTGAATTAGTACAATGTGTGCTTCATTTCATTAAAAATTCAAAAAAATCAAAAAATATCTTTGCATTCTTTTTTTGCATCGAAAGTGAAACATTCCTTTTCATAACTAGTATTTGTCAATCTAGGAAGGAATTTAGTTTTTGATTGATTTCATTAAGGGCATTAGAAGTTTCTTCACATGTTTTCCTTGTTTTCTTGTTTGAAATATTTCTATCCTTCTTATAACTAGCATTCATCGAATTGAAATGATGTTCATTTGCATATAGTTTGCATCTAGGAAGTTGAGCTAAACATTCGATAGGGCCTGGAAATTGAAACATAATTCAAGGTTAAATTTAAAATTTACTCAATGAACCTAAGGCAACATTGGAACCTAATGAAACATTTCTAGTGGTCTAGGCTAAGGACGTTTTCCGACGTCTTAAAACCTAGTAGCTGTTGCTCACCTTTTGGCTTTAGACAACGCTAGTATGGATTTGTGCTCCCCGTACCATCGCGTATCTAAAGGGAGACCCCTCTAGGTTGCAATCCTTTTATCCATAAGAAGCTGATTCTGTCGCCTTGTAACCATGATACACCGAACACAGCATTCGGGGAGACTACTTGCACGTATGTCAAGTCCTTGGTCATTTTTGTTTCATTTGATCACTAAGGTGTATATGGCAGTTCACGGAAACCTGGTACACCCTCTTGCTTATAATTCCTGAGAAGTTATTTCGATCTTTTCGTGACTCTTTAAACAAGAGAAGAGATCATCGAGCACTTTTCCTTTCACGCTTGTTTCAAATTGAAAGTGACTAGAGTCATCTTTTTCCTATTTCTCGACTTTTAAAACATGAAATAGTGAATTTTGGTTTCAGTGGTATAAAATTAATCACCTACGATTACACACCCATTAAAATTTTGTTACTTGGTCCAATTGATTTCCTTGGTTCTTTATTTTGGTACCTTTGATTGGTTATCTCTTTTTCTTCCTGTTCTGATTTACAGTAAAAGTGGCGAAACATCCAGTTTCGTCGTCCTCACTGCCTCGTAGTGGTGGTTCTTCTTCGGATGCTTCTTTTGAAACCCCTCAATCCACTAGATCTGTCGAGTTCTCACAGCCTTTTCTTCAATCTATCCAACCCCTTACTACTCGGTCTCCGCTTGATGAGCCAGTTGAATTCAATTGGCCTCCTTCAAGTGCTTAGTCCGGTTTTGGGGAAGAAGGGGAATTTCCTCCTCTTATGTCTAGATCTCTTTTTGTTGCTGCTGCGGTACCTCCTAGTCCCCGTAGTCTTTTCGAAGATCTTACCTTGGAATCAGATACAGATTCCTCTAGTTCTATTGGTAGTGAAGGAATGCCTATTTCCACAGGAGAATATCAACTCTTTCCTGAAGATCTCTCTCATGCCTCCACCCAATCTTCACCACCGTCGGCCTCACTTCTGCTTGGATATAGATCTCTGAGTTAGATTATGTCTAGCGTTGCTTCCATTGCGCAATCTAGTGTAGTAACTCCTCCTCCAAGTTCGCTCCTACCATCATTGGGGCTATCACCTTCGACTCCTTGTTCGTCATTTACTGTCACATCTGTTCCAGTTCAACCAACGGTTTGTGTGGCTTCTAGTTCAGTTTTCACTAATCCTGTGATTCCTGGTGGTCTTAATTTTGAAGAATATCTATTGGTTGTTCAACAATAGAATTCTCAGGGTTCTCAGCAGTCTCAGGCTCCTGCTAATCCTCGATTCCATCACTATGATGTTGTTGGTAATCTCGTATATATATATCTGCACCATTATTATGTGTATGGTAATCTGGTCTTTTTGCCTCCTATTGATCCTTATCAAGATGTTTATGATCCCTATCAGACTGTTACACATCTGGGACCTACTTTTCCTGTGCAACCCTTTGGCTCACAAGGAAAACCCTCTCAGGGACAAACTTCAGCTCAGCAGGGCCCTGCTTCTAGTCCACAGGGACAACCATACGGTCCACAAGGCCAACCTTTATAAGGAAAGCCTTTGGTCCAACATGGACAACCCTCTGGTCCCTCAAGTCAACCTCTGAATCAACCCATATCATATTTTGGTCCTGAGGGGAAATTTTATCCGTCAAAGGGACAACCTGTTTCACCTCAATCATAGCCACACGTTCAGTATGGCCCAAATATTATGCAACCAGGACAACCCTTTGGCCCTTCTCTGGGTCAAATTGGTCATCAGGGAAAACTTGGTCCGTCGCAACCATCAATCCAACCTTTCCCACAAGGTCAACCTGGTGGCCCTCAACAACCAATTCAATAGTCGGTTCAACCTGCTCAGCAATGATTGCAACTTGCCCACCAGCAGATTCCTTCGTTTCCACAGCCGGTTTTACTCGTTTATCATGCTCAGCAGCTTTCTCAACCTGCATAGCTGCAAGGTGCTTTTTACTCTCAAGTTTCCTATCAACCAGTATATAATGCACCCCAGATTTCGTACCCTCAAAATCAACAAGTATATAACGCACCTCAGATTCCGTACCCTCAAAATCAACCTGTGTATTAGCAACCTCAAATTCATACTTACATTCCACAGCAGAATCCTTATGCTACTCAACAAGGACCTCAGTGGTCTGCTTTGACTCAATATCCTGGTCCTCAAACCCATTATCAACCAAATTATCCTGTTTTTAATCCCTATGACCCGAATCCTTCGAGACAGAATATATGGGGACAGAATCCCACTCAGACTAGGTGGAATGTACATACAGGTCCTTATCAAAGACCTCCAATTACTTTCAATACTCATTTACCATTTCTTGCTACATTGGAATTACCCAACGTGTCAAAGTTGACAAATGATCCTATTCTTCATAATCCATATTGGCCTCTGGTTCCGACCAATATTCCTGGTGATTGTCCTAAATTTGAGGGTAAACCTGGTGAAGACCCCCAAACACATGTGATGACTTACCACTTGTGGTGTTCTTCTAATTCTTGGGTTGATGATTCTGTTCATCTCCGTCTTTTCTAGTGAACTCTTACTAGTGCCACTGCAAAGTGGTACATTGAGCTGTCTCGTGGAGTTTTCCAAGATTTTAATTATTTGGCCATGGTGTTCCTTACACATTTTCATTTACAGATCCGTTATGAGACCAGGATGCATCTCATCACTTCATTGAAACAGGATTGAGCTACTCATATCTCCGATCATATTCATGAGTGGCAGCATCATCGTCGCATGATAAAATTTGAGATACCGGATTAACTTCTGACTCATTGGTTCACTACCTCCTTTGTCAATCATATTGCTAAAGACATTGCTATGGGGGCATGTGTGACCGAGGAACAAGCCATTTCTTACGCCCGGTACCTTGATCTCGTGTACTCTCAGTCTGGCACATTATATGATATCTTGCCTAATGCTTCTCGACCTAGAACTTCTAAACCGCTAGCGACTCCATGCATTGATGGTATTATTGGTTCCGTATCGCAGATTTCTCAGAAGTCTCCTTCATCTAACTCTAGGAAGCAGAAGTCTACTTCTTCCAATAATGTAGCTTCTCAGTCAACTTCGAATTCTAGCACCCCGACAGAAGTAAATGTTGTTCAGGCCAATCCTACAGATAACACTTCCAAAGGTAAGAAAAAGGGTAAAGGTAAGGCTAAAGCCAATACCTTGAAACAGGATTCTCCAAAACCTCGTTCTGCTGATAGTTCTCAACGCAAACTGAAGTATCCTTGTTTGATTTGTGATTATGAGCACTTCACCAAGGACTGCTCTCGATGGTCTGAAGTGATTTGATTGCTCAAAGGCACCCAAGGAGCTCCAATTGTTCTTAAAGAACCTTTCCCTCAGCAGACTTAGATGGTAGAGCACCCTCAGTCCTCTGCTCCATCTGGTCGCAAGTGTTCATGATGAAGGGTTCTACACCCGTTTCTATTGCTACTCGATCGAAAGATTATTCTGGTTCGCATCAGGCAGCGGGGTAAGTGATCGATGATGATCCTCCTCCTCCTCCTATTTCTGGCCCTCTTGAGATTGAATGACCTAGCACTGAATCTGTTGTGTGACCACCTTCCAAAGGTGTGCTCCATAAGTCTCCATACAATCCTAATGCCCGTGATGCTTAGCATTACAGTATTGTTGAGGATTTGGCTCAGGCGTCATCCGCAATGTATGCGTTAGAAGTACTTCAGAGTTGTCCTTCGCAATGGAAATATTTTCTATCCACAATAGGTGGGATTGATCCTGCTGATACTAGCTTACTTTCTTTCAATTTAGAGAATTTCATCCCACGACTCCCGCACCAAATTTCACTCATCGTTCAAGTTGGTATTAATGGTTCGAATATTCACCGGGACATCGTGGACGAGGGTGCATCTACCTGTGTTATGTCATCTACTTGTTGGAAAGCCATTGGTTCTCCAGTTCTTACCTCATCACCCAATGCCCTTGAAGCATTTGATGGAAGAGAATCTAAACCTGTTGGTGTTCTCGCTAGTTTACCAATCACGTTAGAAGGGAAGACAGTCAATGTAGAGGTTGAAGTCGTTGATGCAAAACTAAATTATAATATTCTCCTCAGTCGTAGTTGGACTCACGCCATGTTGTGCGTTCCATCCACTCTGTTTCATGTTTTGAAGTTCCCACATGAAGTAAAGATTATTACTGTTGATCAATTGTCTTTTTTCACTCCTTCTTCCGAACAACGTTCCATATGTGGACAAGATTTGTACTCCCTATGAGAGTGTAGGACTAGGCCTTTTCAAGGATCCTACCCTCGTGGGTGTTTTCCCCCTTCCACCGCTGAATACTATTCAGTTCAACATGATTTCTTGAACCGATGAACCTTGGGTTATCCCTTCTCCTGAACAGATCGATTCGTTTGGGGTTTCAATGCCATTGAGTTCGATTGAAATTTATTATTGTGAACTCATCACTGCATCGGGCACTCCATCCTTTGATTCTGCTCCTTCGAGCATGACTCTTGACATCTATTCTCAATCCCCTTGGCTTGGTGATTTTGATTCACTGGATCCTTTGAAAGAAGTGTTTCCTTCCGATGAAGCTATCGTGGAAACTCTGTCTCTCGACGATCTGCCATGGGATGATGGTCATCATCATTCCTCGTTTCTACCAAGCCTTGGAGCCATGTCTACCTGTCTTGAGCGTTTTGCCTCTCAGGTTCCTTCTCCTCTGCTTCAAACACCTATTCAAGTCCATGAATTTTTTTAGGAAGGTAACTTGAGTAACATCACTCAGACGATGCCTATCGACATTTCCATTAAACTGGGAATCATCGAGAACATCCATATTGGGGTTACTTGTTCTTCGGATGAAGTACAAGTTTATACTAGCCTTTTTCGCAAATTCTGTGATGTATTTGCATGGTCCTACGAAGAAATTCTCGGCATTGATCCTAGCATCGTGGTATATGAGATTCCTACTTACCCTGGTTCGAAACCTGTTCGTCAGCGTCTTTGTCCAGTGCATCCTAAGAAAGCTACTGCCATTAAGGCCGAAGTGGAAAAGCTTTTCAAAGATGGTTTCATTTATCCAATTCCTTTGACAGAATGGGTTTCTAATATTGTTCCTGTCGACAAGAAACAGGGCACTATTCGTGTCTGTGTTTACTATCGTGATATCAATCGATCTTGTCTAAGGATAATTATCCTACTCCTTTCATCGATCAAATCATTGACGACTGTGCCGGGAGTGAAATATTTTCCCTTATGGACAGTTTTGCGGGTTATAATCATATCAACATTCTCTTGATTGATCAACACAAGACTTCCTTTATATGTCCTTGGGGTACCTTTGCATATAAGAAGTTTCCCTTTTGTTTGAAGAATTCCGAGGCCACATTTCAGCACACGATGTCTTATGCCTTTCATGATATTCATCACATTGTTTAGCCTTATCTGGATGACCTTCCGGCTCATTCAGCTAAGCGTAGAGACCATCCTGACCATCTTTGTCAGATTTTTCTTCGTTTTAGACACTATAACATTCGGCTTAGTCCGCACAAGTGTGTCTTCTGCGTCGATTCCGGTAAACTCTTGGGGTTTATCATTTCCAAATACAGGATTCACCTAGATCCTCTCAAGGTTGAGACTATTATCAATCTCCCCTCTCCTTCCTCATTGCATTAGTTGCAGAGTTTACAAGGGAAAGCTAATTTTCTTCGTTGTTTTAAACCTAACTATGTCGAAGTAGCTAAAGGATTCACACAATTGTTAAAGTAGGGCATTCCTTTTTACTAGGATGAGATAGCTCAAAAATCTTTCGATGCGTTGAAAACATTGTTGGTCAATGCTCCTCTCCTCCGCCCTCCAAATTGTCATCATGATTTTTCCCTTTATTTGGTGGTTTCTTTCAGCACGATTGCCATGGTTTTGGTACAAGACGATGATGACGGTCATGATCATGTTATTTATTACTTGTCTCATAACCTTCTCGACCCCGAAATGCGCTACGCCCACGTCGAGAAGTTAGCGTTGGCCGCTATTCACACTGTTCAATGTTTTCATCATTATATTATTTTGCGTACAATGACGGTGATTTCAGAATGCAACCCCATGACCTACATATTGTCTCAAAAATTGCTGGGGGAAAAATACTCAAAGTGGATTGTCATCCTCCAAGATTTTGATTTGGAATTTACTACTACCAAATCTAAGAAATCATTGGTCTTTGCTGATTTACTTTGTTCTCTCCCTTCGGACTCCGCTCCTTCTCGTTCTGAGAACGTCATTCCAAATGATTTTCTTTTCTTAATTAGCACCCTCGATCCATGGTATGGTGATATCATCGTCTATCTCCAAACTTCAGCTTTTAGATTTGAGTTGACAAAGGATACCCGATGACGAATCCGCCATCAGTCGCAACCTTATCATATAGTTGGAGATACTCTCTATCATATTGGATTCGATTCCATACTCCGGCGATGTTTGACTCTCAAGAAAGTCGAGAAAGCTCTGAATGATTGTCACAGTGGTGCCTGTGGCGGCCACATGTTTGGTTATGCTACTGCACAAAATATTCTTCGTGCTGGTTATTTTTGGCCTTCTATTTTCAAAGACTGTATTGTCGCAATTCGTAAATGCCATGATTTCCAAATTTATCAACGCAAGTTGTGTGCGCCACCCATTCCTCTTCATCATTTCATTACCGTTGGTCCCTTTGCAAAATGGGGAATCGATTTTATGACGTGTAACCCTCACTCGGTCGGGGGGGCATGCTTATATTATTATAGTTGTGGACTACTTCACCAAATGGGTCGAAGCAATGCCTACACTTGTCGCCGACGGTAAGACAGCTGCTCAGTTCATATTCAATCACATAATTGCTAATTTTGGTGTCCCTCAAGCCATCGTTACTGATCATGGTTCCCATTTTCGGCATTATATGGTGGCAGAGTTGACTTCTAAGTTGGGTCTGTGGCACGACAGCTCAACACCATACTACCCTCAAGCCAATGGCCAGGTTGAAGCTGTGAACAAAGTTCTTGTCACGATGCCTCAACGTATGTTTGGGATCCACAAATCAAATTGGAATCTCATTTTATTTTCGGCTCTTTGGGTGTACCAAACCTCAATTAAGAACGTAACCAGGTTCACTCCTTTCCAGTTGGTTTATGGCCTGGAAGCTACTCTTCCAATTGAATGTGAAATACCTTCACTCAAGTTGGTTGTTGAATTACTACCAAATACTTCGCCAAAAGAAGAGCGTCTCCTTTATTTAGAAAGGCTGGATGAAACCTGCTGCTTTGCTGCTCTCGTTATTGAAGCATAGAAAAAGTGGGTCAAAGCTCATTTTGATTAGTCAGTTTCCCCTCGTTCTTTCGTTGAAGGAGATATCTTCCTCCTATATGACCAAGCTCGTGATAAGCTGGGGGCAGGAAAATTTCAACCTATGTGGCATGGACCCTACATCGTTAAACGTGTTGCAGAATGGGGCCTATGAGCTAATTGACTACGAAGGTCATCCTCTTGAACAACCCAAAAATGGGTTGTATCTCAAAAAATATTATGCGTGAGTCATTCATGTGTAATAGGTGTACATAGGTGTTGTTTTCATTTTTACATGTTTTTTCGTTTGATGTGCTTTGTGAGCGTTTTCTTGCTTATTGGGTCTTTCTTATTGTGTAGACGTGTATTACCCCTTATGTCGGTTTAGCGGATGGTGCTTCCCGCAGTACTAGGAATTCTTCTTCAGCAGCCTGGGTAATTTATGATCCTGCTGGTGAGTTGATAGATCTCCAAGTTATTTGTCTAAAATGAACTACAAACAATGTTTTTGAATATAGCACTGTCATTGAGCTATTAACTGAGGAAATCAACCTCGACATATGCGCATTGCTTGTAAATCTAGATTCACAGCTTGTCGTTCTACAACTCAATAATCATTATTCAGTTAGAAATCCGCACATTCTGAGATTGTATTTACGTATTCTTTGTTGGAAATAAATTTTGATTTTATTACCTATCAACATATTCCTAGATTAATGAACATATTAACTGATACAATGGATAATATTGTATTAAATAGACATTTGCATAATTTGTAAAAGCATCATCATATGTAAAAATTCCATGTAGGGAAATAGATGTATATATATCGCATGTTTGCAACCGTGTGCATCATAACTTCAAAAAATACATGTGTGCTTCTATTACATCCCAAGACATCATGTCTCTCAAAATATGCAGATAAAATAGAACCTAGGTGTCTAATCAGCATGGTGCTCGTGATAACATGTCACGGCCCATACTAGCCACCTCAACAAGCGATGAATTCGGCTGGGCACCCCTACAGATGTCTCTAGTAGGCGCGAGGAACATCATCAAAATGTGCATAATCCAAGACTCCTCGTGTGATCCCTTCCCGGTTGTGCATTATCTCATCTTCCTCGCCACCCTCGCCTTGAGGGTTGAAATCGCGAGGGATTCGCCTCGCTATCGGTGACATACCGGCAGGTTTCTCCGAGCCAAAATCTGTAATTACATGGATTTAATATCAGAACATGCATAAATAAAAAATCATAATACTCATAAAACTTTAAAATGAGTCTCACCTAAATCTTCATCCCAATATTTTCCCTTCGGGAGTGGGAGGTCTAGATCATCAGTGAAATTTGTATGAGTAGAGCCAGTCCTCCACGACAATTAATTGTCGGTGTAGCCAATCAAAGAATTCTAGTCTCCAGGACATCTGTTGACTGCCCCCTGCCCTTGGCATCAAATTTTCCCATCAAGCCATCCGTGTTTCTCTCACTGGTGGTGTTGGGACTATAACCTCCTGTCGCTGAAAATGGGTATTCGTTCCAAGAAGAACGATACCAGAATAGATCCATAACCAAATTGTTTCAGTTTAGTCTTCTTGCATTTGGTTAGTTGGCACTTCATGTTTATGGTCACGACCTCTACCCAGTTGTAGATGGCTGGTGCCATGCAGTCCACAGCGAGAAGCAACTGTGTCTTTGTTGCTTCGTGCGGTGCTTGTGATCCTGCAGCCCATGTGATGGTATGTAATACCACGCGTAGTGTAAAATCTGGGATAGTTTGTATATCAACTTTCCCACTACATGATCCTTTCCATGCTCCTCGACATACCCTATCTATCACCATGGTCATGTTTTCCATGCAAGGTCGGGTGCCGGTTGGGATTGGTGTTGCACCCCTATGTGATAATCCTGTGATGAAATACATGTCAGAGACATTAATCTCAAGTTCTTGATCCCGAAGGATGAACTTCTCTTGATTTTCGTCCCATATACTGATCAGATACTGTAGTAATTCTGGTTGGGCTTGGAGACATGGTGTTAGGAAGAATTTTTTCAAACCACAGTTTCTAAGAGCTTCCATGACTCCCTCATTCTCCATGGCCAACTCATCTTCTTCGCTATGTTCTCGTTCTTTCCATTCAATGACCGTTTTGCCTCTTTCTACCTGGAAACACATACACATGAGTGGTATTAGTCAATCTTGAACCTTAAATTTGTAAAAAATTGGGGTATTCAATGAAAATTTTTTGCTAGAAATGGTTTGCGCCGTTGGCACAACTGTTTCCAAAACGGTCATGCCAATGGGCACGCCCTAGTGTTAAAAATTGGGCGGTTGGCACGAATCCGTGCCCGAAACCCGCGCCAACTGCGAAGCCCTAATTTTTACATTTCATCCCCCAAAATTCAAAATTTACAATTGCAGGAAGCAAGAAATGACTTAAAATGATAAGAGGGATCTCAGTTCTTACCTGGAGTTGACGGATTTGCGATTGATCTGCTGGATTGGCCGATATCGCCACCGCAATATTGCACAGTAAAATGGGTAACTATTGCTCCACAAGAGGTAAAAAGTGAAAAGTATTTATTTTTATCATTTTTGGAATTTTATAACTTTTTCACAATGCTAATTAGGTTTTAAGGCATGTTTTTCGATTATTTTATTATATTATTTTCCAGAAATGGTTTTACACATGTCTCTTGTGCAGTAACAGGTTTTTCATGCGACAATGATGAAGTAGCGAGTTATATTTTATACTTTTTCAGACTTGGTAAAAACACAAAAAATTCACTACTGGAGTCATCTTTTAGCTCTTTTCTGACTCTTTAAAATTGAAAAGATTGTCGAGATTCTTGTCTTTTGAACTTGTTAAATGGCTGTGAAACGATATCTACCCATTAAAAGTTTAACCCTTTTTGGGGCTAGGATGGATTATTTACAAAAAAGGAATACCTTAGCCTATCACAACTAAGAGGTTCTCTCAGACACAGTTTTCTACCTTTTTGGATCTGTGAGACTACCTATGAAAAGGGACTGCTGGAGTTTTATTTTCTGCCTTCTTTTCAAACTCTCTAAACATGAAAAGATGTCGAGTTCTCCCTTTATCAGACTTGTTAAACCCTGATGGCATCGGACTTCACCACCATGACGTTATTTCGAGTTTCTCCTTCCTAGGGCTCGTAAAATGTACTAGGTTGGATTTGTCCAAAGAACAAACTTACAGTGCAAGCATATGCTATCCCCTTCAAGCTTGTTTTAAAAAATAATTGGGGTACTCGCTAGAAACGGTGGGGGAAAATGGAACCAAGTTTTAGTTATATTGGCAGTATGTCGCTCTTGAACATGGCACTTGTCTACATTTGTGTCGGGTTGGGGACATCTCATTTCGTCATTTTCGCCTTCATGGGTTTGGGTAATCTCTTTCGATCTCTCATCTTCTCTTTGCCACGTCATCATGACCTCAGATCCTTTGATGCCAAATACTGCCAAATCCAGTGTCGTGTTTTTGATATGTTCAAGAGAAGTTTGCCTTCCTCTGATCTCCTGTTGATCCTTATCCACTTTCATCATGTTCCTCTGTCTCGTGTCGATGATGTGGGAAACATTGTGGCCCTCCTTCGACCAGGTCACTTCCTGTCGACTTCAGCTCATTATCTAAGAATTTGATCTAGAAACTTCCTTCTGGTACCTTGGAGCCTACATGCCTCGATGGCAGTTTTTTCGAATTCGACGCAAGGTTCACATCATTGGCCTTCGATCGAGTGATTCTGTGGATATTCGATGTCAGATCATTTTTCACATTCTGTAGATTGTACCTTTTGTACCTTGAGGGCCATCATCATCATTAGTGGTTTCTCTTGCATCTGTTAACAGCTTTCATCATTGGCTGGTAATCAGAGGATTTTCCTGCATGTTTGACTTCAGCTCATACATTCGCATGCTCGAAATTGTACTTGTTCGGGTCGAGATGGAGTGCAAGACCCTGGATTTTTGTCTGATAAACTCCAGGCTACAGATTTTTGTGGTTCATTATGACTTATTACATGACTCTCTTAATTGGATGGCTGCGACCATACCTAAGTATATTTATTGATCCTTCCTGCTCGATGGTTGTGTCCATACCTCAGAGCTCAGTTTTTTATATACTCTATTATGGATGGTTGCGCCCATGCCACATGATTCATGTATTACAGATATCAGTTTTATTTTTAATTCCAGGTCTTCTGACAGCAGCGTTTGGTTCAAACGTGTTCTCATAAATCAGTTCACCCCTCCCTCTCTCTCTTACTTCATGCTTTAGGGGGCATCTGTTACATAGTATTTGTCACTATCCCTGCAATCCCTAACTCACACATTGGAGGGTCATTTATGTGACCAATAAGCAGTTTCATGCTTTGTAAATAACATCCTTACATCCCTTTTGATGAAAGCAACATTCTTATTGTTGACATTTCCCTAAGCAGAGCTGTGAAAATCCCTATTTTTGCCTTGGCGCGAGTATCGAGTTACACCCTCGCATCGACCAGGAAATTTAACACTGAGCCCACGCCACTTGGAGCTCTGTGCCAGTTAGACACCCGCGCCAAGTTGTTTATGGATTTTTTTTTTTAAATAGAGGTGGAGGTTCCATTCCAACCACCTTGGGGATGAGTCATTGGGAGTGGTTTAACTGAAACAACCACGGACTCCTTCCTTTAGTTAGTAGTTTCCACCTCCCTTGGAACTCTCCTAAAGGATAGGACTTCCTCCCACCTTTGTAGGGATCCAAACCTCCTCCCTTTCCTCTATATAGGAAACTATCTCTTTTAGTAGAAGCTAGCTAAATGGATAAATAGCTAAACTAGGAGAATTATACTATAGCTAAGCTGCTAGAGAAGATAGAGTAAGAAATATTGTGTTGAGAGAGCTCGAGTCGATGAATTCTAAGAGAGCTTGAGTTCGAATTCCCTGTCCAACATTTGAGACGCGCTTTGTTTGAACCCTGCTGGAGGAGAATGTGACTTCAAAGCATTAGTTGTACTCTTCCTTCTACTCATTAATACACATGACTACTATTTGGTTCCACTATTGTGTTATGATGCTTATTTGATGCGATATTTTTAGCCTTCTTTGACTGGTTAATAGTTGTGAATGAAACTATTCTATCATATGTTGTTCTTGTTCTTTGTCCTATGTGCAGGTATCTGAGCGTGAAATCAAATGGATCATGATTTGCAAAGGCAGGAGCAAGAGGCCACTACTCGTTCTACAACATCGACATTGTTGGATTCAAGGTAAGTCAATATACCATGTCTTGTTTTCATTAATTAATTAGGAAGAAACACTTTAGCATGTCCTTTTGTTACTAGACCCACCCTAGGTCTAGAGGGATCATCTTTGTCCGCAGAGAGGATTTACCTTCATAACAGTTCCCACTAAAGATGTTTAACTCTTACTTACATATGTAAAAAGAGACCCGCAACTACATTAATTCATTAAATGGAAACTAGAAAACATATCAACAACGACAGATACAAGAATCTTGATATTCATTCATTAATCATCAGAAAATTGGGTCTGAATTTACAGTAGTCCAAAGGTCCAAAACTTGGAACCTTTTCCTTTCTTTTCTTCATGTTTAAATACAATTTAAAGCAGTTTGTAATTGCTTAAACTACTCTTAACTGCTCAAACTACTCATAATTTCTTAAACTACCTATTACATATCATCATAATCTCTCATTACAATCAAAATCTCTTAGCAAAGATAAAATAAAACTAAAACTTTAATCTATCTGTTGAACTTGAATTTTCTTTGTTGCTGCTAAATTCTCCTGATTGGCTGACGTGTCCTTCTAAGAAGAAGAGGGATCATTAGGTAGATCATCCATCCACGCTCTGCATTTCTTCCACACTTCAATATTTGTCTTGGGAGAGTTAATCAGCTTGTGGTAATCTAGCCTAAAGGAAGTGATCATGCTGAATGTTGATCACTCTATAAATAAAGTCTTCCCCATCCACAATAATTGAAAATGCCTCTGAAGAAAATTAATAGTCGTTGCTCCCTTCAGAATCTGAGTTTCCTCATGAGTGTTATCCACCTTAATTTTTGTTAATACCAATAATGGTTCATAGGAATCCCATGATAAAAGGTTTCCTTTAAGATCCCAACATGATGGAAATCTTGCTCTGGCTCTTGTCATACAAATTATCAAATTTGTTCATTGCTTCTTTTTTCTCTGTCAACTTATTTTCAGTTGTCTTCCTGCAATCATTTTTAATAATCAACTTATTAATCTCTATAGCACATAGGATCATATATTTAATTTCATTTTCCTCTAACTTTTTATCAATTTTTGAATCAATGAAATCTATGAACTTCTTCACCCATATGGCTCTGTTAAGGGTCTTCTGCTTATCTGCCATAACTTGCTCCTAAAAGTCTCTGATAATGCTTTTCTCTTCTGATACAATACTCAAGGATTCCAAAGCTACTTTCATCTCTCCAATGATTTCATTCTAGATGATATCTTCAACATGTATCAAAGTTATATTTCCCTTCAAATTCTCCTTTAGACTCTTGATTTCAGCATTGGTTGTTTGAAAATATTTCCTATACTTATTAACTTCTCCTTCCTGGGCCTGCATTATTTTTGTTACTGTTTCCAAATCACTTTGCGCCTTTTTGAGGTCATTATCTACTATTTTTAGTTCAGTGGTTAACTGAGATAACAGTGTTGTTGGATCATCATTTACAGATGGCATGATGATAGTACAGTAATGGGAATCAATCTAGCTTTGCAATTTAAGTACAACTTCTTTCAACTTAGAGATCTCTTCTTCTTTCTTCAAGAGATGTTGAAGAAGATTTTCCTTTTCAATTTCCACTTCTGCCACCTCTGCTACCATTGAATGTTCTCTTGTAGGTAGTTTCAAAATTTTCTTTAACAAAAAAATCTCTGACTCTACACTTTGTAGTAATTTCTGCACAACAGACCTGCCATTTGGATCCACTCCAATCTTCACAATTATCC
This sequence comes from Pinus albicaulis, assembly GCA_034641835.2. NCBI lineage: Eukaryota > Viridiplantae > Streptophyta > Pinopsida > Pinales > Pinaceae > Pinus > Pinus albicaulis. Next base: position 9,386 of record JAXQQM020086185.1, on the reverse strand, counting down.
TCTTCAGTTCCTCATTTTGGGTTGTTAGGGCCCTGGAGTTGGCTTTCTCCAATTTTAGTTTCTTGATCACCTTCCCTAGCATATTCTTTGCCTTAAGAGCCATTGCATTTGTCTTGGTCAGATCATTCACTATTAATTGACATGTCTGCATGTGTAAATTGACCTTATCAAAAAAAGGAATCCACATCAACAGTTAAATTTACAGTTTTGAAATTACTTGATGACCCTATAGTCATATAAGAAGGGTGAGAGAGAGAAATTTTAAACTGGTCTCTTTCTAGATCCATGGCAGTCCATAATCTAGTCTGGTTTGGAGTTACTTGATATTCAGCCCGTGCCTCGATACTAGCCTTCATCTTTTGATTCTTTTCAACAATTTGAGCAAACACCTGTTTAATCAAAGGCATTTGATCCAGAGCATCTCCATGTATTCTTGGTGAGGTTGGAACATTTTGTTCGTCTCCTAGTTGAAGAAGGATACCAAGTTGAGCATCTGCTATGTCTTCAGTGATTGTTTCTCTCTTTTCAGTTCTTTTCTCTTCATCTTCTGAATCTAAAAATACCTCTTTACTCCTCTTGCTTGAATTTTCAGATATGATAGGAGTCTGTATGCTAGAACTAGAAGAACCTGCAAAACTTTTATTAGCTAATTTCTCTATGTCAGGTCTACTATCATGAAAAAATGCTGAGTAACCATTTTCAACTCTCCTATTGGAAATGACTTTATGCAGATCATAAGCCCATTTATCTCCTAATAACAAGTGCATACTATCTAATATATTGTTAACCTTATCAGCTGCGTGCTTCATGTTGACTATAAATGGACCCACAGACATAGGAAATTTAAACCCATGACCCTTTTTCATTGGGACAAAATGTATTTGGTCTACATTCAAACTTTTCCTAATGAATTCTAAGGTGAAGAATCTCATAGGAAAAATGTGGGAAGTCTATATGGTTCTATCCCAACTCCATAAAGTTTGATCTCTGAGTAATCTTTATATACATACCAGTCTCCAAATTTACAATTAGCACCCAACTGAAGAAATTCTTGAGCCTTTGCCAAGAAACACGGGGGGAAAACCCCATTCAAAATCTTATAAGAGATGGACATAAAATGATTTGCGAAATAAAAACCCCCTCCTCATTTTGTTCCTCTCTTACTACATCAGTCGAAAACACTACTGACTGCCTCTTTTTATTTACATCCATGATATTCAACCCCAAAGGAAATAATTCCTCCACATTTTGATATAAAAAGAGATAGGTGAGAAGAGAAGGGAACCTAAACGACCCAGTGAGCGATAAACTCATGATTTGAGTATTTACGACCTCCTACCAGTAAGTGGGAATGTCTAGCACTAATCCTAGCTTCATCATCAAAGCAAATAGTCCCAGTACTGATTTATCAACTAGGCTGTCATTCTCCTTTCCTAGTATCTTCAATATACACTGCAACACTGGCTAAACATCTGCATCAAAAAATTCTAGAGAGAACTCCTTACTATCTTGTGAAAACTGCTTCGTATTCGGCTTTAGGAAGAATGCGAACTGAGTGAATTCCTCTTCTGCAAGATTATCATAATATGCTGCCAATGATTCGTCAGTGAATTGAACATAAGATTCAGACTCTGGGTAACATAAAGCTTGATGGAATAACTGGGCCGAGAATTGTAGAATATTATCTCCTAGGCAATTCATTACGAATAATTTTCTAGGATACATGAAGGATACCAACTAGTGCACAAACTTGGGAAAAAGATGAGTCCTAGGGATACATGCAGACAGTACGCTTGACTTGACCATGGCAGAGAAAAGAGGATAGGCTTTATCATTTAAACAGACCTGCTGGTAGAAGGGGATATGCTCTAGGGAGCAAGTGGTATCTCTGATATCCCTCTCAGTTTCCATGAGAGGAATATGACTAGAAGAACTGGAAAGAGATGAAATTTTCACCATGAGACATCTTGGGGTGGCAAACAATGATAAAAAATACTAATTTAACAGGGTTGACAAATAAAAAGAAATAACAGTTAATATTTTGAAAAGAGAAGCAAGCTTAAATAGATGGCGCGAGATCTTAAAATTAAATGCTGATTTGACACACAGAAGACTGTTAAATGATACCGTGACACGACTGAAAGCTTTCATCCAACGAGTAGGTTACGTCACTGCGAGAGGCCTTTGGGGTACGAAGCGCTCATCGGGGCCTTGCCCCCGCAGTGAATTCAGACCGTCGATCAAGATCGACTGGTCGGTCAGCGGGGTCAACTATGGAGGAACCTTCCCCATTAACCCGTGCATTGATTGTGCCCGCGGGTTGCTGTCTTTAACCTCTGGAAAGATAACTCTTGGATCCCACTTACTTATTCACTCGAACTTTAACTGAGACACTAGCTCCCACCTCTGCAGATCCTTCAAAATATTTAACTTTAGTCTTTATAAAAACATTGCAACTTTGGTTGAAGTATGAGGAAGCTCTACTTTAACACATATTTTTATATTTTTCCCTTTTTTTGTATTTTCGAAAAATTAAAATAAAGATATTGCAAATGAGCCACAACAAACACTATGACAAGTGTCACTGCAGGATTCGCCAGAGATTTTTGAAGGTGAAATTTATATCTATCTATATATATATATATATATATATATATATATATATATATATATATATATATATATATATCTATCTATATATATATATTCTCCTATGGTCGAATTTGAATTATTTTTTATATGGTTGGATAGTCAAACCAGAGGCTTACATGTGGTGCAGCTAGGTGCCGCCACGTGTCCCCTCTTGTGGACCAAGGTGGATGGACGAATTGCATTTTATATGGTTGAATTTATTTATGGTGGGCAACCATACATTATTGTTCTGAAATATCAATGGTCGAATTCCAACTATTGTTAAAGTATGTTACATATGTTATATAGTCCACATTTTATATTATAGTCAAATGTCAAAGGTTATCAAAGGTTTGATATTATATATCCAAAGTTTGAAATACCATATACGACGAAGAAAAATTATCCGACGAAAAGGCGGAGGTCGGGGCTCAAACCCACGACCTCCCCCTCACCAACCAACAGACATACCGCCAAGGCTATCGCGTTGTTCCTTGATTACATAGGACTTTGGATTATATTTAATTTCATATGGTTCATCCAATGGGTAAATGGAGGGGGCCAGCCCCACGGGCCATCCCCTCCCCACATGACCATTTTCTATGACCAAGAGTGACAGAGTTATGTTAATGTGGGGATTAAGTTTTAATACGGGTTTAAGCACCCTAACTATGTTAATTACGTTAATCCTTATCACTAATGTGGATTGAATTAAAACACACTTAGCGCATTTAATTGCGGATTGTCTGTTAGTTAATCTAGTTTAGGATTTAATTGAACTGGAGTTTAACTTGGGGGTATATTCGGCGGAGCCACCAAATTCGGAGCTGCCCCCAGATTTAGCTGCACTAACTGGAGTTATCTCCAGATTTAGTTGAGATTTCCTAGGCCAAACTATTTTGGCCATAAATTTTGCAAAATTCAACCAAATTTGGAGCAAGAAGAGTCTATTCTGGAAGATTGGGACATTATGAAGACATTGAAGTAGTTTTTAGGAGCAGTAGATGAATTTAAACATCATTTTTTTCATATTTGAGCTAATACAGAGGCCCAAGCTATGAAAGCTAGATGAAGGAGATGTAGCCCAGGAGGGGCGAACTCCTTCATCAGAACACTGTGTTAATGGATCATTGTGATGGTTTGTTGTACATGTTTTTCTGTTGTTCAATTTTATTTTTTTAATGATTTTTATGCTCACGAATTTAACATGAAACTTGATAAATTTACCTGTTTAACACTCACAAAAAAATCAAGAAACCTATGCACATGAAGCAAAATATAAAAAAATTAATTATAATTCTGAAGATAAAATTAACATAGAAAAACTAACATTCAAATTCAGATCAATGCGATGCTGATTTATATTTGTACCGTTTCTTTTTCTCTTTCTGCCAATTTTTTTTATCAACTGTGAAAATTCCTAGATCTGACAATCTAAGGAATCCTACTGCAACTATCTGAGTTACTTCTCCTATTATGTAAATTGCATTTACAGAATTTATTTAGAATGAATTATTGAAGTAACTATTGAAGAAGCCTACACTTAATTATATATGATTCCAAAACAAGGAAACTGAGCAAGAAATCAATCACACATAGGACACCTTTATTTTGGACTAAGTCCCCAGAAAAACCTAATGCTGGAAAAATGGTGCAACAGATCTAAGGGTTTTTATTATTAAGCAGTAGAAATTTCTTAATACCTCTTTGAATAACTCAAGGGTTATTTAGTTACAGAGAGATAAATAATGGCAGAAATAATTGTGAGAATACCTCACTCAATCACTCAAAAATCTGGTTGATCTGGCCACTGGAAAAGCTACCCCTGGATGTCTCTGCGTCGCCTCTATGCAGTGACTGTGTAGGCAATGCATCACCTCCTCTAATCACTTCATCTCCTAAACTATGGATTGATTTGACTCATCGAATCACATATCTTAGCCTCTCGGTCTCAAACCCTCACTTCAGGCTTCTAGACTAGTTCCGACAGTGAAATATCGGAAACCCTCTTAGCCACTACGCAGCGTCGGCATAGACCTACATCACCCCTTTTGGGGACTGCTTCACACCTCCTGGTTGTTGGGTTTCTTTCTTTTTTGGTTCCGCTGCTTCTCTACTATGTACTCTTGGTCCCAGAGAAGATCCTTCGACCAATAATTGCCTCTGCCCCTCACTACAATGAATCACTTAGATCTGATATTCATCTGAGAAATACTCTGTCAGAAGAATTCAATCTCAATATTCACTCGGTGTGTCTTTACAAATGACCCTCAAGCCTTCCTTTATAGTCTTCTTGTTGAGATATCAATGACTGAGATTAGATCTCTAATCAACTAATAATATTATAACGTGACTTGATCTTTTCTTTCTAGATCATTCTCACTCTGTTTTATTAATACCTTTTAATTATTTAATTTCCCTAAGTTAGATTTAGGTTCCCCATTAAAATAATTAATTTTTACAATAAAATATGATCCGAGTGAAATTTCCGCAAAAGGTTTCTAGGTTCTTTGGAATACTAGTGCCTAAGCCTCTCCACAAAATTTGAGACTTGGACCACTTCCGACACTACCAAAAATCAACACTCCCTCTTACCGAGGAAAGTTTTCTAGCAACATTCCTGCTGCATACTGCTCTGACCCTGAAGCATCCTCTGTGCGTCTAATGTATGAAAAAGTATCCACCAACCACTGCATTGCTGCTACAACTGTATTGGTGCCCATGACACTGCCACTGCCACTGCTGCATCTGTATTACATCTCCCTCTCAAGTGATGCATATGCTATGATACTAACACTGCCATTGTTAACACTGCATCTGCACTGCAATGTAGCTGCTGAGAGAAGAAGTTGAAGTCACCCAAAAACCGAACAAGTGTTTAGTGGTTGCACCTCAGTGCTGAAGACTCTGACTGCTGATAACTACTGCATTGTCCCTTTGATGCACTCCAATGATACTGCCCTACACTACGCTGCACTGCGCTACTCCATAAATAGGCATTGCTACTTACTGCAAATGTCATCTCCATCACTCCTCGGCTCCCACTGAAAACTCCTCCATCCCACTACTATTGATATGGGCTACTATAGCAAGGTAATGATCCATGAGGTGGGCTCCTAAAGGACCTTGCCTAATATGGTACTCTAGAGCTTTATACTCCTCCTCTTGGGTCTGGTGCCCTTGTTAGCACTGCAAATTTTCAAAGTTTTGTCACCATTGCATTTTTGTCTTTGATCCTCTCTTGTCCCTTTAGCCTATGGTTGAAGGCTCTGGAGGGTTAAAAATGTGTCAAAGTTTTTATTATTTTCAACAAAATCCAAAAAGTTTGAGTCAAATAGTTTGTTTTTGTGTCTTAGAGTAATTACGATAAATTTTCTTCTAAATAAGTCTTTTAACTACCTTGAGTAGTTACGGCCATGGATTCAGTTTGAGAGTATTATTTATCCATAATGATATCTTCTATCCAAGGCTATGGATAAAATGTTAGAGTCATCTGCTATTTCTGAAAAGTAGCTATTTTCTTCATAATTTTTATAAGGAGGTGAAAAGGCATTACTTAGGTGAAAAGACATTACTCTTTTGGAACAATTGAAGGTATGCTAAACAAAAGGTATTACCCTTTTGGAACGTAGCCATTTTTAATTGGAGGTTCACTAAAAATGGGTTGGCTATTTTTTTTGTTAAGGTTAGTTAATCTAACGCTACTAATTAAAGGTGAGGTAGACCAAAAATGAAGTACGAGTAGAGATTCGTTAATTATTTGATGGAGTGAAATATTTGGTGGAGTGAGTTGGCACCTAAATTCAAATCATTCAATTTCGTGTCAAGCTAACCTCACCATAATTAAGGAGATGCAGATCACTGTTTCCCATAACCATTTACCATGAGAAAGCTACAATAGTTGGTTATCTTCCAGCAAGAAGTTAGGACTTCATGGCTTGTTTCTATTCATTGTTTTACAGGTGTTCATTAGCAGTTGAGCTAGTTGTTGGTAAAAAAGAATGGGAAAAAGTGGTAAGGTAAACCACTCATAACCTTCTAATACACTGTTTGTTGATCACCGTGCAAGGGCACAGTTTCAGGCAACTGGATGGTATCGTTTTTTGAAGAAGTTCTCAGGGGAGAATGTTGGAGTTGCTCAAGCATTTTTTGAGTACTTTAATGGAGAGAAGGTCAAGCTGGGGTCTCGAACTTTCAAAATATCAGAGGCCATCATAGCACGAGCTACCCAGCTTCAGCTTCAGGTGAGTCATGGTATAAGAGAAAAAAACTATTTAGAGAGGATTTAAATGCATATATTAAGCCCGAGCATGTAAATGTGGATTGGACCCCTACTGTCCATATTTCCTATTTTAAGCTTGAATGGCAGGGAGTTTTCACCACGGTTCAACGTTATATAACCTGTGAAGGCAGGTTCTCCACAGTGCATCAGTATCAAATGAGATTTTTATCTCATATTTTAGTTTCTAGAGCTATAAACCTCCCTTTCTTTCGTTACAAATATTTGTTGAAAATGTCTTAGAAGATACAACGAACCCCAAATTATTCACTCCAGAATATTTATCACTAGGGGTAATTAAAATGTTGGTGGTGTATCATTTGAAGAAGAACATAACCACATGGAGCAAGTGTCTAGCATATGAGGGTTTTAGTAGTGTTATTTCAAGGAGAAAAGTGGGAAGGAATTAAAAATAGAGGACTCAGGAGGAAGAGTCAAATCCTGCACCTATACTGACTCCTTTAAAAGCTGATCAATCCTCTTCACCATCAAGCAGGCATACAAGAATCTTAGCTAGAAGAGCTAGAGTTGAAACCACCATTCCTATACCTATGATGTAACCAACAAAGGAGGTTTATACCAAAAGGCTACCTAAGGAACCATAAACCTTGGAGTATTTCTAGCAAGAAAATGCAAGCAGGTTTAAACAAAAGGCCACTCTACTTGATAAAAATTTTATTTCTAAAGACAAGGGAGAAGAGGTTTCCTCTTCAAGAAATAAATGCAGAAGGAGATTGATTCTATCAAAAGGATCTTCAGTGGAAGCTAGTAGTGTGGAGAAGGCCACCCCTGAACCATTAGCACAAAACCCTATTTTAGAGATTAGACAAGAGATAGAAGAAGTCAATGTGACTCCAACAGCAGAGGAACTAACACTAGCTCAGGTTTATTCCTCTCTCAAAACATTAGCTAAGGGAAAGAGGAAAGTAACAATCCAATCATACTAATAATTTGAGGAAGAGAGTAGTTGAAAAAAGTTTAGTGAAATAGAGTTTGAACATGAGCAACAAATTAGAGTTATCCAGGGAAGAAGAAGGTCTTCATATATTCCTAATCCATATATTCAAAGGCCTCATTATAGACAAAAAAATAAGCTCAGGCTAACTAGAAAGCTCATAGCTAATACTTCTCTTAGAAATGAGATAATAAATATAGAGGAGAGTCCAGAAAATGATTCAGGGAATAAGAAAGCTCAGAAGAAGAAACAAGTAGAAAAGAGAAAACCAAATAGGAGGGTCAATAAGGCAAAAGCTCTTAGGTTGTTGGCTTATGTGCTATATTTTTAATGATTGAATGACTAAAACAAGGAAAATATGAAGATCAATATAATTTTGGGCCTATCTACAGATTTATCAGAAATCGCCACATTTTCAAAAATGTAACTTTTTGTTTTGATCATAAGAAGATAAAGGGTAGCTCTTTGTTTTGGTCTCGAGGAATGACATTAGATGGTGATAAAGTATATGTTGCCTCAGTGGTAATATTTTTCCTGGCAAGTGTTATCCAGTGAATTTTTCTTCCAGGTGTCATTTTCAGTTAGATACTGGTGCACTTTTGTGGATAAAGATCCCAAGTGTCATTTTCAGTTAGTTACTGTTGCACTTTTTGTGGAGAAATATTTTCCAGGAATCAAGGAGTAGTTAGCCACCTCAGCTTAAATATTTTGATTTCCATATGATCAAGTTATATATCCATGCATTTGTAAACCAAATATTGTACATAAAACTGCCTTTCTGTTATTTTTGGATAAACTTTAAATATGGTTTGCTATATTTAGAAGGTTGTAATAAAGGTCCTACAATAGACTTCCACTTTTTGAGGATCTTTAACATATTATATTTGTTTATATATATTATGAAAAGAAATGAAGTTGTTTATCTCATTGCATCCCGAGTTGTGTAATTTTTGAATTTATAATATCCAGATACACTCTGGAGGATGTATGAATGATTTGATGTGTGTATTGTGCAATTTATTTATTTGTTTCCATATCTTACATCTTCATTTCCAGATTGTGATCTACATATGTTGTCTCATGTTTTTTTTAGTATTATGATGCTGTACACGATTACCTATTTTTATCAGACTTGTTTTACAAGATTTCTTGATAAGATGTGTATGGTAAGCCTGTTCATAATCATTCCTTGTGACATAAATATTTTAAATGTGTGATGAGATTCTAGTAATTATTGAATAATATTTCTTTCATCAATACGTTACAGGTCTGAAACATTTTGTTTTCCTTTCATATTAACAGTGGATTTCTATCATATAGAACCATTTTTCTTTTCATATTCTCCTAACCATTAGAATACAAACTTATCCTTGCTACCACATCAAACACTAATACCTTCATATGTGTGAGTGATTTATCTGTTCATAATCATTTTATTTTCCAGTGTGTGAGAAATTCAACCACCTTCCAAATCATAATACACTATAAGAAAATCCCTTGAGCTTAAGATGTGTCTGGTTA